>JARWLF010000788.1:0-12980 GCA_029853055.1 Scenedesmus sp. KT-U
GTGATTGTAATAAACACGTTTGCGTCTTGGAGTGGCTGCAGCAACGACGGAGTGGTTGTGACAGAGACCGAGTACGTGTTCAGCAGCGAACGAAGTTACAGGTGATGTGCTACAGTACAGCAGCTACACACGTGGCGATTCTGAACTTCAGGACACCATCTGACCGGCAGTACAAACATTGATGATCTCTAGGTGTTTTATCAATAGCCACCCGAAGCAAGGGCCTGCATTTCAAGCACGGGCACGGGCTTTGCTTGGGCCAGCAAGGTTATCATGGCTTGAAGCAAACCACACTGAATACAGTAGATACATCCTGCAGTTTGGACGTTTCCCAAGCCTCAGCAACACGGAGACCCATCCCTCGCTGGCACTGCCGGTTGACACGCTGTGCTGCTGCTGCCTCTTCATAGCTTGCTGCCACTGCTGGTGATCTCTGTTGTGTCCTTGGAGCCAGTAGACCCATGATTACTAGGGCATGACGTCACGTGTCGACATGTGTCAACACAAGCCAGTGAGTACATCATGCAGTCTCAGCGTTTCCCAAGCCGCTGCAACACAGAAACCCTCCCCTCACCACCATCAGCAGCTGCTTGCCGGCCGTCAGTGAAGTTACCTCTTGCTGCTGACGATGACCTTTGCTGTATCCCTACTGACTGCGCCTTTGATGGCACTGGAGTATGGCTTGCCTTGGCACCGTTATCACCTGTTGCTGCAGCAGAAGCACTCATCTGATGTCGCCCCTGCTGCTGCTGTTGCTGACAAGCAGTCAAAACATGATCATCATATCCATTGTCATCATTGTCATGATCTCCCTCCTCATCACCGAAATCAAGGATCTCATCATCATCATCTTGTACCACTTCTTCCCAGCCGTCATCATCTGCTGCTAAACCGCGGTGATCATCTAGCTGCTGAACCCTACGCTGAGGTGTTACTTCCTGCCTTGGGCGCTTGTTACTGCTGCCAACTACAGCTGCTAGAGCTGCTGCTGCTACTGGCTTGGGTTGCGCTGCGGCAGCAGCGGTCTTGGTGCTGCATGCGCTCTGCTGCTGTTTGCTGCATGTACTATGTGCTATTGGTGTCCCTTTGCTCCTTACACCATTGGCAGCAGCAGTTGATGACGTAATGGCAGCAGCAGGTCTTTTTCTGGATGTGCTGTCAGCAGCAGGTGCTGCTGCTGGTCTAATTCTTGGAGCGTCACCAGCAGCAGCAGCTGGAGCTCTCCTGCCATCAGCAGCCTTGCTACTACAAGGGGCCTCCTTCTGCTGTACTGCTTCGCTCCCTGCACCCGCTGCTGCTGCAGCTGGGCTAGCTTTTGCACCAACCACTGCTTCACCATTGGCAGCAGCTGCTTTATTGCTTTTGCTGCCTTGTGGTGCCTTGTTTGCACCAACAACTGTATGCTTCACACTCGCTCCATCTGCCGCCCCTGCTGATGCTGGCGTTGTTGACCCACCAAGACGCGAAAAGACACCCTTTCTGATGCTTTCTTGACCTACCGACTGTCCAACAGCAGCATCAACCGCAGGCTTCAATCCATGCACATGCAGCTGTTGCTGCTGAGGGGCTGCCGTTGCTGCCATGCGGTCGTCATCTTCACTGTCTTCTGATTGAACTTCTTCATATTCGCTACTAGAACCATCGTCATCTCTTCCCAGCTGCTGCTGTGTTCTACTTGCGTTGCGCAGTGCTCTGTGCTTTGCTGCTGCTGCTGCTGACCTGCTGCTGATTCCTGTTGCGAGCCCGAGTGACTTGAAAGCTGCAAGCTGTAATCGGTGATGTAACAAACTGCTGGCAAGGTGACCCTGAACACAATTGATAGTCAGAAAGCACAGCGGTCAAACACCACACGACCAATGCCTTATGTCACATTCGAGCCAATCGAAAGATTGATCAGCTGCCGCGCAGGTACATCAACTGTAATGTGGCACTTCTAACGAGCTGTTGATAATGCTGACCATGCAGATTGCGAAGAAACCAGGCTGCATGCATATCTCGCGGTGGAACACCCAACTTCGCTGCAGGATAGCAGGCACAGATGGTTCTAGTATGCTGCACCTCACTGCAAGAGGTCCAACAGCTACAAGACCATCTGCACATGACACCCTTCAGCTGTATCTGAAAGTGCTGATCACACACCACAGCTGACTGCTTACCGTGCCTGATCGTCCTGCTGGCTTCCCTGAAGCAACTCCTTCTGCTTGTGCTGTTGATGTGCTAAGTTTGATACTCATGCTGCTGAGTGGCAGAGGCTCCAGGTCCTGCTGTACCTCATCCTGATCCTGCTGCTGTTCTTGTCCCTCACCATCTACTGTAACTGCCAGGTTGTAACCGAACACTTGAGCAACCTACAGGAAACAGGCTGCACTGGAGTTGGTCTTTGAGAAGAGCATAGAACCTCAGAGATTTGCAAGGCATGGGTACAGCATGTGATTCACAGCACACAGCTCTAGACCCAAGTAGTGTACTAGTCTTACGCATTTCTGATGATAACAGCCAGTGCAACTAGCACAAGCACTGCATGCTTGAGCTGTACAGGGCATGCAGTGGCAGTTGCGATGTCTGATCACATAGAAGAACAAGGTGTTACGACAGAAGGGTAGAAGGGTAAAAGTTGCCCTTACCTCCTTCAGCAGCGCCACACACAGCGTATGCTTTGACTGTTCAGCTGACATGAGCACTGCTCGTCTGACTGATGAAACACCCCTGTTAGCTGCCTTGTGTAAACTGGGTCGCAGGGCAGCTGCACCACTGGCACCTACTGCCTGCAGGTATAACGTGCAGGTGGAAGTGTTTCATCTATACGATTATAATCATGTCAGTGCAAGAAATTGTATGTTTGGCTGCTTCGCCAAGCAAGCAACCTGCTCAGACACAAGCTGCAGGGCGTGGTAGTGCGCTGCAGTACTGGCTGGGCGCTTGAAACACCTAACAGATGCTAACTGGCTTACTTGCTGTGCACCCCTTGCCGCGTTCCTTGCAATCACTCGTTTGTTGCCTGACTCTACACCCTTCAAATAGTTGCTGAGAAACTCCTTGTTTGGGGCAGCTCGGTCTGTAATAGAGAAGGGCAGCATATAATTCAGTCATCGTGGATATTGCAAAGCCCCTGTGCTAGTGTGATCCGCATATTCGACATCTCCAGCATTATATCGCATACTCGCCGGCAAGGACACAGGCGAGAATTCTCTGTGTGACAGCACCAGACGACAACCGCTGCACCAGAACACACCTGCACCAGAGTCTTGGCTCATGGCGTGAACTGCACTCAGCCAGTCAGCATCAGAGCTTTCAGACTGAGGTTCCGGGTTGTTTATGCTTCAATCGATCGTAGAGCACACGCAGAGCACAATGAAGGACCGTCTTCGACACAGAGTGCTGTGAGAAATGTGTGTCCTTCTTTCGCTCAATGTAATGCAAGCTGATGAAGCCTGTTATGCATGACGAGACGATGGTAAAGTCCACACAGCACAGTTCAAGTTGCGGAGTCGGTACGACAGTTGAATGTGACATTCCAGGCCACGACAAGGTAGATCTCTGTGATGTATTTGCCAGTGCTTCGTAGCACATCCTTGTCAGAGTTATTATGCAGCCTACATGCTTTGAATTGTTCGCGCGTGTGTGCTGGGACTTGTTCATCTACACACCAGTAGGACCGACCATTGGGTGTGAGATTTGTTAGACGCTCTCCTTTAGATGTATATCAGCTGAATACTCAAGGGCACAAAGCAGCAGTCTGTTCCTGGGTGACTCAAGCCACGATGCAACCAGGGGCAATGACCGCTCAGACGTGTACGTCCAGGCCACAGCCGCTGAGCAGTTCAAACGTGTTGGTACAAGCGTCTCTTACTCTTGCAAGGCCAGCTTTGACAAGGAGACCAGCCCCTTTCAGCAGTACTGCAGGACACGTACCCAGACCCAGCATCAGCACTTCTCAACCAAACCTTGAGCGCAAGCAGCAAAGATGCGAACATGTGGAGCCCTGCAGGTCAACATCCGCAGCTGCTGGAGTTGGCGTCTTTCCTGCAGGCCAGAAACAGGCCCGCATGGATCTGCCAGCTTTGATAATCTTTGCTCAAGCAGGCATGCTGCTTGACCCGGCAAACTCTGAGCAGCTACTAGCAGATATCAACGACGCCGTGACAGCGGGAGCTACAGCAGTGATACTCGACGGGAATGACAACGCAGCAGCTTTGTATGAGGCAGCAGTCAAACTCAAGGAGCTGCTGAGGGAGAGAGCAGCATTATTGCTGTTGGACAGGCTTGATATCGCAGCTGCAGTCGGCGCAGAAGGTGTCGTTCTTTCCCCTACAGGTATGTCGTAATTATCTGCTGTTTTTGTTCATGCATGCCCATGGATTCCCAACTGCTGTGACATTCCGCAGTCACAGGGTTTGTACAGCACACAGCATGATGCTAATCAGCAATAGGTTGTAGATACAAAGTTGCGTTCCGCTTTTGCTGCTTTACTGCCCCATGTCAGTGAAGCCATCGTGCCTATACGGGGATCTGCTGTTGTTCACAACCCTGCAGGTGTTCCAGTAGTAGTTGCTCGCAAGATGCAGCAAGGTCCGGCTCTGTTGGGTCAGCTGGTCACATCACCTCAAGCAGCAGTAGCAGCAGCAGCAGATGGAGCAAACTTTGTACTGCTGCAGGTCAGTATGTTCATACCTACAGATGCAGTAATCAAGATAGTTGCAGCAAGTGTATTGCTACCAGTGCTATCGATGCGCCTTCCTTTCATGTTTGTGCAAGGTATGCTGCATGTATGCAGGCTACAGTGTTGGCTGGCAGATTAAATGAAAACTAAGAATCATGGTGTCCGGATGCATCAGTGCCTGGATGTCTCACAGTATATGTGTACTGCAGGGCTTAGATGGGTCACTACCAACTCAATCAGACTTAGCAGCAGCCAGAAAGCAGCAGCGCAGTGGCAACGCTATCCCAGTCATAGCAGCAGCAGCAGTAGAATGCCAACCATCAACACTCCAGCAGCAGCTACCTGCCCTAGCCGGCCCCTCTGACGGCTTCTGCATGCCCTTATCCCTACTGCTGCCAGCAGCAGCAACAGTATCAAACAGTAGCAATCAGACATCAACACCAGAAGCGGTAGGAGCTCTATTGCAGTCACTCACAGAAGGTCATACCCCAGAAGCCTCACTGGCGACTGGCAGCAGCGTTGCTGACTGGGATCAAGGTCCTGGAAGCAGTTCTGGGACCTCTGGTGTGAGCAGCGCATCTTCCGGGACTGCGGGTGTGACTGTGAAAGTTCCCGGTGGGAGCGCGATCAGGAAGTTGCTGAATGCGAGCAAGGAGAGCTTGATAGCTGAGGAGCGACGGCTGCTGTTGAAGGTTGCTGACCTTTTGGAAGAAGTTGCACCACAGGTATGACAGTGATGGTTGGTGCATTGATCAATCATTGTGTGACTCAGCAACAGCAGATCTGACAGGGATCTGTACACTGCATGAAGAAACAATATGCAGGAACCCTGCCTGACTTGAAAGCAACAGCATCGGCATTGAGTGTTGTCCCAGAAGCCACTGTTCGGTCTGTCCCAGTACCTGGTGGCATGATCCCTGACACCCTGTATGTTTGCCTGTAGCTTTGACAACCTGTGGTTGTCTATGTTGCTGTACCTACAGATGGATGAGCTACCGCTGCTGCGTGACGCGATTACTAATCTTGATGACGTGTTTCTGGTAGTTGTGGTGGGTGAATTCAACAGTGGGAAGTCCACTGTGATCAATGCACTTCTTGGCGAGAAGTTCCTGGCTGATGGTATTCTGCCAACAACAAACGAGATCAGTGTACTCAAGTAAGGAAATATGTTCTTTGCTTCTGTCATATAGTATGCTGGTTTGCTTTTAGCACCCAATGATTCTGCATGCATGCCTGCATTTTCTTGCTGCGGATCAGTTGGTGCATGGGTTGGCAGCAGCAGCAAAGTCTAGCTATGGGACATAGAGCCGTCCTACGTAGTGCGAAAGTGCTAACAGTATGTGTGTCGCGTGTTTGCTCCAGGTACGCTGATCCGGCGAACGGCAAGCAGCAACCGGAGCTCGTGCAGCAAGCGGACGGCCTCTTCGTCCGCCGCCTGCCAGCTGCGCTGCTACGAGAGATGAACATTGTCGATACGCCGGGGACGAACGTCATCTTGGAGCGCCAGCAGCGGCTGACGGAGGAGTACGTACCGCGCGCTGACCTCGTGTTGTTCGTGCTGTCGGCGGACCGGCCGCTGAGCGAGAGCGAGCTGGCGTTTCTGAAATACATCAGGCAGTGGCGTAAGAAGGTCGTGTTCGTTGTCAACAAGGTACGAATGTCTGTACACAACATCATTTGCATCACACAGTCTTTTAGTGTGGCAAGAAGTATTTGAAAAGTATAACTAGCTGTTTGGTCCATTTCCAAGGCATTGTGTGTTGTCATGCCACCAGGTCGATATGTTGGATTCCCAAGAAGAGGTCGATCAAGTTTTGACGTTTGTATCATCCAACGCCTCCAAGCTCCTGCAGCTGGACAACCCAGCAGTACTCCCCATATCAGGCAGAGCAGCACTGAAAGCAAAGTTGGAGTGTGGATCAGCCAGAACTGGTGGAGTGTTGGATAGCTGGGAAGATGATTTGCTGGTCAACCAACAGGGCTGGAGAGACAGTAGGTCAGTATAACTTGCCAGGGACAGGACTACCTTGCCCTGAGCTCACTACTCTGCTTGCTTCTGGCTTTGCTGTGCTGCTTGATGCAGGCATTGCTGTAACGTACATATGTTGTGCGATGATGTAGGTTTGGGGAGTTTGAAAAGTTCATATATGACTTCTTAGTCGGATCTGAAGGTGCAGACAGCACTAGCAGCAGCGCCGGCAGCAGCAGCAGCAAGGGCGGAGAGGGTTTGCGGTTGAAGCTTCAAACTCCGTTGTATGTTGCTGATGCTCTGATGGAGGCAGCTCGAGTGAGACTCAACGCTCAGCTGAGTGCAGCTCAGAGCGAGTTGAGTGCTTTGGAGGCTGTGAGGCGCCAGTTACAAAGATTCAAGGTAGGGCATTGGTGCTGAGCATTCTGTTATTCATTTTATGGTGCTGCTGCTGCTGCTGCCTTTCCCACAACATATATGTATACATGCGCATGGTGATACTGATACACAACTGCAAAACAATATCTTCCCGGTGGTTGATGTGGTTCGTTTCTACTGCTGCTGCTGTTGTAGGCTGAGATGTCCAAGGATGCTGAAGCTCAGCGGCAGGTCTGCCGTAACTTGATTGATGAAGCCATAAATCGCAACAACAAGTTTGTCGACAAAACCCTGCAGCTGTCAAACCTGCCTGCATTGACAGGCTACTTGTTTGGCAGCAGCAGCAGCAGCAGCAGCAAGGATGGCAGCAGCAGCAGTGTGGTCAGCAGAGGCTGGGAGAGTGAAGTTGTAGCGGGAACATTTGATCAGCTCGCAAGACAGGTGAGGTGTATAAGCTTTGTTTTGGTTGGCAAGCAAGCACATCAATTACGTCAAACAGTGATCTGGCTCTGCTGTGGACTCCTGAACTGTAAGACAGAGGTCTGGAGCTTGTGCACTACGGGTAGTTCAAGAACATAAAATTGATGCTGTCCTCATGTTGTGTAGGTGGGTGAGCATTCTGCCTGGTTGGCAACAAACTGCAGCAACCAGTTGAACTATTACGACACATACCTCGGACAACACCGCATGCCCGGTGACACCAGCAGCAGCAGCCGGCAGCAGGACAGTAGTAACAACGGCAGCAGCAGCAGCAGTACACCACCTGAGACAGCAGCTAGCAGCAGCAGCAGTGCATTGTCTCCTGCTGCTGCTGATGCTGGTGCCGGCAGTAAGAGTCTGGTCGCAGTGTCTGAGTTCAAGCCTGAAGCAGCGAGGTTGCTGCTGGAGTCTGAGATCAGGGACGCCTTCTTGGGGACTGCAGGATCTGCAGCAGGTGAGAATGGACATGCGGTCACTGTATCCTGTGAGAAGTATGATCAAGTTTTTCACTTGTTTGGCGGGTAAGACTGGATGCGCTGTCACCACATCAACCATCAAGCCGATGCTGTATCTATGTTGATTTCCTCTATGGTGATGGAGGCGTGCAGCTGACAAGTCTTCATCGCATAATGCTGATACATAACATATATGTCGTAAAGCAGCGACACGCAGTATGTGTCATGTCATGGTCCACTATGATTATGTTGTTCATCCCTCGGTTCATCTGCCATGATGCTGATGTTGTCATATAGTGGAGTGGAGGCTTGCAACCTAGATCTTTGTTGCACAACTTATCACCAACAACACACGTTGCGCCACAGTGTGTCAACCTAAACATGCATATATTGTAAAACGATGTCATGATATATGTATATCTTCACACACACACAGGTGCCCAAGGTGTTGGTCTGTTAGCAGCCAGCTGGCTGGGCAACACGCTTGAAGATCTTCTTGCGCTCACTGTTGCTGGCCTTGCCAGTTATGTGGCTGTGCTCAACCTGCCTCTAAGGAGAGCTGAGATCAAGGCCAAGGTGGCAAAAGTGGCGGGAAACTTTGTGGACAGTGTGACAACAGCAATGGCAGAGGTGCGGTGCATAGCTGGCTGTGGTATTGCTCCATATGTTCTACAGCTATGTATTTAATTGCTGACTGTTGCTGCATCAGGACTTTGTATCTTGTCTGCTGCCTCACACTGGTCCACACTGCCTGCCTGATGTCAGCACACTCTGAAACATCGCACAAGCCTTACTCTAACCTTGGTGATGTTGAATCATGTACTGTAGGAGTCTGATGCTGCTGTTGATGCTGCTATCAGCAAGGTGCTACAGCAGGTTGAACCCTTAGAAGCAGCCTGGCAGTCTGAGCTACAGAGGTTGCAGGATAATGAAGCAAGGAGGGCTCAGTTGGCTGAGGCGTTGCAGATGATGGAGAAGAGAACAGCAAACCTGCAGTGATGCATATTGGGATGAACTAGTCAATGTGGCTGCATGACAGTGCTTATGTGTTAAGGGAGGGTTCAAATGTCTTGACATGCGGAGTATATGTCTGTTTGTGTTTGTGTTGCCAGCCAGTCCGTGACTAAGCTATTCTGTACCATCTGGATACCAGAGAAAGAGGACGAACAGCAACCGTGCTGGCCTTCCGGCCCTGGAAAGCAAGTGGCAGGACAGAGTAAAGAGTGTTTGCTATGCTGATTGATGTTTTACTCTCTGTGGATTTCCCCGCTCTCAGACACATAGCGTATTCTGCTGTCACACGGTACAAGAGTCTTCGTAAATCCGCGTTGATCATGAAAAATTGGGATGGAGTTCTAGACCCTGGTGTCACACGGCGGCCGTCTCAGAAGATGTGTAGATGAGCTGCATCAGTACATTGCAGCCAAATCAGACTTGGTGGTTCACGTGTGACAGCAGATTGCCAATTGAGTTAGTGGCAACGACACTGTCGTTGCAGTGCAGTGGAGAAGTCAGAACCATGCGGTGCCGAGCTATTGTCTGTAATCAAGTGAAGGCATTGCGAATCTCCTGCCGCGGCCGGGCCTCCAACAGGCAGTTTGCATTCATATGAACTGCTCTCAGATGTACCCTTGCTTGTTGCACCATACACAATCCCCAGTAGCATATGCGCCACGTTGAACGTCAGATGCACGCCAGGAGCTTGCACTGACATGTTGTCTGTACAAGTAGATCACTACTGCTGCTGCAGACTGCAGGCCGTCAGTCACGCCACCATGGTGGCCACCGCTGCTGCTGCTTAGGCCATTCTGTACTCACTGCAAGGGCCTAAGATCGTTGCAGCATGGTCTAATGGCATACAAGACAAAGTTGACCGGCAAGCCCACCGCACTCTTGACAGCAACACTGAAGCCCTGCACCTGCAACAACTCTACTACATGCATGACTCTGCCATCTGGCTTTGGCCTGCAGGAGCCTGATGTGATTTGCAACACAGGCTCAGCTGTTACAGCTCCACTGGAGGCTCTGCATACACTGCCATCTGCTGCAGTGCCTGCATCTTGTGCTTTTCTGGCCAGCACACTTGCTGACTGTGTATCATTCAATGCCCCATCATGTGTCGAGGTTGCTGTCAACTCTGCACCCCTCAGGGTCCCTGCTGCTGCTGCATAAGGAACTTCCTTACTGGAAGACTCCTGCTCTGTTTGGGGGCCTGCAGCAGCTGCAGCCTGCTTAACTGCTGCTCTACTACATGCTGTGTTCTTTTGATGGCAGGTGGTTGGATCTGCAGTTGAACAGCATGTGAAGTGAGGAACAGGTCCTGCTTATGCTTCGCTGACTCCAGCAACCAACTTAAACACTTAGCAGTATGCTAGATATGGTGATCAACCTTCACTCAGCATAGCTGCACACCTCAGAGAATACTCTTTGTGTGCTGTTGCCTTGCTCCTGTCTAATCCGTGACCACGTTTGACTCTGTTGGTGCAAGACAAACCACAAAGCCTGGTGGTCATCTTGAATATCCACTCACCATCCCCAACATCGTGTACTTCAATCACCAACTGCTGGACACAATTCCACGTTCCTTGACTCAGACCCTTCAACACTTCCAGCTCATGACCTTCAACATCAATCTTCAACAAAGATACCTCACGGCCAGTCAAACCAGCTTCTTGCAGTATCTGACTCAATGTCCCTACTTGTATTTCTTGCTGCTGGGCGTTTGCAAAGTAGTGAGCAGGTGTCACAGCTGCCTGCAGTTGATGTTTCTCTGAGGGGTGCAGAGTTGAGTTGCTGGGCATGTTGGGAAAGTAGGTGATGTGCTGTTGCCCGGGCTTTGATGATACAGCCTTGTTGATGAGCAGAATGTTTTCTAAAGTACAGTTACACATGAGACAGGCAGACAGATCACAAGAGTGAGCATAGCACCACAACAGGAAACATGCAGACTACGAAAAGTTCTGCAAACAGCAGGCGTGCATGAAGTATTATGTCAGCACAGTATCTTCAACTGCTGGACCAGCAAAGCAGGTGAGTATAGTAGCGAGCACTGTGGAAAGTGCGATGTCAGTGGTGTAATATCACTGCAAGACTAGCACGGACTATGCATCTGTCGTAAGCAGGGGCATTGCACTGAGCATGCTGCTCAAACCTGCTCACTTGGGTATGGAAGAGAATCCCTGTCAGCTGTCGATGCTTGCACAGCACAAGAGTATCCCTTATTGTGACAAAAAAATGTTCCCTCTGTGCCTTGACCATCAGGACCCAGCAAGTTACAGCTCATAGATCTGAATGAGCATATGCAGGGCTCAATGCCGACATATGTCAGGTCGCCATTGGGCACAGAGGCCAGCGCTTTGACACCAAACAGGCCAATGTGGGCTCCTACGTCTACTACTAGGCTCCCTGCACTGCAAGTACAGTACAGCAGTGATTGCTTTGCCCGTAAACATTCGGCGGTTATGGGAAGTAGCAATGTTTACCGTAAACCTGAGGCTATCTTACTGATGTGGCAGTACAATGCTTGTCGACACACCAGTACCAGAACCCAAATGTAACAAACACTCAAGTACAGCAATAACGTGCTTGTTTGAGCGCTTGAATGCTCCCAGCCTGCCCATCCTGAGTAGCTCAAGTAGGCATCTCCTCTGCGCTGACTGACGAGCAGCTGCTGCAGAGCACATGGTCCTGCTGCTGCGTAAACATGCCATCACCTGGCTCGAGCTTGATGCCGTGCTTGAGGTATTCATTGGTGATCACGACCTCGATTAGGACGTGTGCACCTGTATACGATGACATGCGCTTACTTGAGTGGCACTCCCACAGATACTTGCAGCAGTACACTACAGTATGTCTATGCTGTAAGTCGCTTGCTTGCTCGAGCCTTGCTTACCATCTGCTGCTGCTGCAGTGCTTGGGACGTATACCTCATAGCTTGTGCCCGCTATGCTGTACTCCAGAAGAACTGGGAACTCTGAGTCAGTCATGGTCAAGATGCAATCAGCGCTCGCCCGCTGCCAGCAAAGGCTGCATTACGCGCTGACACTGTCGCATTGCCAGCCAAAGAGCACGACGCACTTGGTACGCACATCACACTCGTCCCAAACGTGCCACCAAACCGTCACCCACAGTGACGCACCCACCCACGCAACGAGAGCCTCTTCTGCTTACGCTGTTGCTTGAACAGCAGGTGTGTGATCATGTAGTAGGTAAGCATCGTAACACTAACTGTTAGCAGCCGAAGCGCTACCAGGTAGTACCTCCATTCAAAGCTCGTTACAACATGACTGACAGCTGCAGATGGAGTGGAGGTTCAGGCTGAACCGCCGAGTCACAGGCTACATACAAGGTGTCGTTTATCCAGTTGAGTTATGTTGTGATACTGTGTTACGACCTGCAACGTTGCCAAAGGTGCCTGGCCAGATTACTGACAGCTGGCACATAGAAGGCATAGCACAGGGGGACCCATGACACAAAAACACCAGCAACATCTGGCCTACTGTAGTGCCACACACCAGCCAGGGACATCAATACTAGCTCTGCTGCAGGAGCACCTACCCCACACAATACAGCCAAACCTACACCTTGCTTTGTACAGTCAAACAGTGCCCAGTTTGCTGCTGTAAGGATACTCAGCACAGAAAAGATCTGCCCAGGAGGTATCTGATCGTCAAAGAAGCTAGCTGAGATGTACAGATTTACTGCAAGGACACCAAAGCTTAGAGCGATATAAGGAAACTGCTGCAGACCTGTACGTTCTCTTGCTGCGTCTGTGTCTCGCCCTGGAGCTAGATTGTCTGCTATGCATGTCAGTAAGCCAAGTACCAGGTAGAACACACCCAGTAGCCCTGGTACCAGCAGGGACGTATGCAGGGGACCAACTGTTACGGGTGCAACGTCATACACCTGCACACATATGGGAATGGAGCGTTTTGCAGCTGATGCAGCAGATGGTATCAAGCTCAGCACACATGTGTACACAATCAGCCTGGCTTTGAGTGGCTGCTGGTAAGGAGATGGGCGCGAACATCGCTCCGAC
>JARWLF010000789.1:0-12969 GCA_029853055.1 Scenedesmus sp. KT-U
ATATTTCATGCATGCATGGAAGGTTAGGAATTTCTATGAGCATAATGCTGGAAGCACTTTGCATGCATTATCCGCTTCTGAAATGGGGCGCGGGGCCGATGGCAGCATTGTTATGGCTGATGAGTAGTTTATATATAAAACAACATGTGTACACAAAATCAACACGTACTTGCATGGCGAGTGCTTTCTAGGGTCCCTTAAGGCGGCAAGGCCAGAGGATATGGATCCCAATGATGTGAAAAGATACACACTGGCAGCTGATGTACAAAAATACGGAGTTGGCAGAATTCTGTCCATACAATACAGACTTGATATGAGTGCAGACAGATCAATGCATCACAAAAGAGAATTCTAGTGCGACGTGCCAATAACAGTCATTGTCATTGTAGGTGCCAGTCATATGCAGGTGCCAGCTGCAATCAGATAGCTCAATGCATATGCCTAGTCATGCTTCAGCAGCTGATGAAGCAGGCATCACTGGTGACGTCACATTGCAGAGCCTGCAACAGTGATTCCAACAGTAATTCTGCTGGCAGCCAAAAGGTGCATCAGATTGACCAGCACCGTGATGATCAAAACATCTTGCTGATGCGTGCCAACGCACAAGGGAAAGGAATGCTACACGAGGTAAACAGCTTACTGGGTGCCATCACCGACCAGACGTCGCTACAGTGAATCACTGCCTATTATTCAAAGCACAAATACAACCTTGAACTGTTGGTCAACGCCCCTGAGGTTTCCCCTAATCGCCTTTGACGGCATAACCAAAGCAAAGCCAAGACAGGTGTTAATGCAACTTTGTCACAGCTGGCAGAAGCTCAGCAGAGTCTTGACAGCGAACTGCTGCCAGGGAAACTGCGCACAAATGATCAGCATGTACACACCACTCCCTCCTGATTGCTGCTGCTGTAGTAATGCAACGACCACAGAAGTCTACACTCTGGCAATAGCAATAACGCAACTAGTAAGTGTACATGAGCTCCACGAGATACACAACCAGGCGTGTTGCCAAGTCTTATAGTATAAGAACTCAGCCAACGTTAGGAAAGCAGTCGCCAGTAGGAAGATTTGTCGTGTTCCAAACAAGAGATGCTGGCAGTACTGGTTATGCTGAGGTCATTGGCTGACTGCTTTTGTTGCTGATGTTGATGGGTTCCCTGCTTAGCATGATTGCTGTTGCTGCATGTGGCTGTCACCTGCGGCCTTTGCCTTCTGAAGTTGCACACACAACGATTTGAGCAAGTCAGCCGTGGATGCAGGTCGAGGGGCTTGTACACTGATTGCGCTTAGCTGTCAACCAGAACATTGCATGATCGTTTGAACGCTTGCATGGGTTGCAGTACTGCTGCTGCAGTTGCTGTTTGAGTATGAAGGATAGGCTTTTTCTGTCTGGTGTGCTCGTCCTGCAGTGGCCTCAGTTTACTTGCCACCAGGCTTGATCAGCTGGCGTGGCTTGATACTTCAAGGTGAGCATTACGACAGCTGGCAGCCTTGTTTGCTTACAGTATAAGGTATGCTGTCGCTGTTGACCCAGGGCGTCTCTGCAGTCTCTCAACACAAAATCATCAACAGACGAAAACATATTAATGGATATAACGTTGCTGGATAGTCTACTGCAGCCGTCATGAGCTGTGCACACAGTTCCGAACAGTGCAAAGTTTCAGTTGTGCCCCTGCAGTTGACATGGCTCTTGCACTGCGCTGTCCTGGTAGCAGCCCCAACGCATGCCATCGCGCAAACATCGCTGTCAGACGCACTCTAACTGTTGAGGGCAAGGAAAGACAGGCATGTATCCCAATGTACACGCCAGCTGTTGTTCTTGCACTCGGCATATGAAAGCTCTGTAGACGATGTTTGAATAATCTGTTCAGCCTGCGAAGCAAACATCTTCGACGGGCTTCACGTATCAACCAATATTGGTTCATTGCCTGCACCAACCAGGCTCTCCACGCACCTATTACCAGTGTTGGGACAAGGCAATTGTCGTCAGAGCTAGTCTTTGAGAGCTAGTCTTTGAAAGACCACACGACCTTGCTGCCAGACTCAAGCAGATGTACAAGCAGCTATATACACCTTGTGCGCAGCCATGATATGCACCGCTTTCAATGTTCCTCGCGACGCACTACACTTACCAGGCACCGGTAAGCAGGTACCATCAGACTTCTCCATTGTAATGTGCATATAAAATCGGAAGTACAAGTAAACTTAGAACTGTACTGGCGATAGGTCAGATAAACACTCGTATGACACTGCAGGAACCACTTAATCTGATGCATGGTCTGGTGTAAAGGACAACGTTGTCTTCCGACACCAGTTTGTGCTCAGCAGTGAACACCATCAGCGGAGATACCCCAGCCCCAGCTGACGGATGGACGCACCAGAACCAGCTCTATCCTCGGATCTTGTCTTGCGCATCCTGAGCTCTCTTCCAGACAGTCACAAGGCTGCTGTGGGAAAGCTGGTCTGCAAAGGAGCCTACACATCTCTGGGAGCATACAAGACAATCCACATATCAAGCTTTGGCGAGATTTCCCTGAAATTTTTGATTGACTCAGTCAAGAAGGGCATGCTACCAGCAAAGAAGCTCCTATTCGCAGTGGTATCTGAGGGTAAACTGGACCGGTTGCAGATCCTGCAGCAGCACGGTTATGCTATTGATTGGTTTGTTTGCTTTACAGCTGCAGAAAATGGTCACCTGCACATCCTGCAGTGGATCAAGGCTGTGTGCCGGCCCCGTCCATGTTGGGATGTTGGCCTCTTTGATGCCGCTGCAGCAGGGGGTCACGTTCAAGTGTTAGAGTGGCTTCGGTCGCAAAACCCTCCTAACCAGTGGGATGCCAGAATATCTTTCTATGCAGCAGATAATGGCCACATGTCAGTCCTGCAGTGGTTGAAAAGACAGCGACCACCTGGCCCAATTCATGAGCGCACTCACCTAGCAGCAGCAGCAAGAGGGGAAGTAGATATACTGCAGTATGTTACAGCTGAAAACCCATCAGCTCTTAGTGACCCCTTATTGTGTCTGAATGCAGCACGGTTTGGCCAGCTAGAAGTCATGCAGTGGTTGACGGAGCAGGAAGCTGCTGCTCCATTGCATCCCGATGTCTGCATCACAGCAGCACTCTATGGTCAGGTGCCGATGCTGCAGTGGTTGCATGAGCATGATGCACCCGGCGCGTACAGCTCAGACATCTGCATTGATGCCGCTCAAGGTGGCCATGTCTCAGTGTTGCAGTGGGCACGGGCCCAGACCCCACCTATTGAGTGGGATGAATGGGTGTTCATAGGTGCTGCACGAGGAGGACATCCGTCAGTCATGAACTGGGCTAGAGAGCAGGACCCGCCATGCCCTTGGAGCTCTGAAGCCTGTAAGACAGCAGCAGAGTATGGCCAACTGGGTGCCTTGCAGTGGCTTCGTTCACAGGAGCCCCCCTGCAGCTGGGGAATCGAGGTTTGCATCGAAGCAGCTGAAAAGGGCTATCTACGGCTCCTGCAGTGGGCTCGTGGGCAGGACCCTCCCTGCCCCTGGGGCCCTGAAGTGTGTCAGGCAGCAGCAAGAGGCGGTCAGATGAATGCGCTTATCTGGCTCAGACAGCAACAGCCACCATGCGAATGGGGGGAGGTTTCGCAGATATGCAGAGAGGCAGCTAGCAATGGTCATATCAGCGTCTTGCAATGGCTCAAGGAGCAGGATGCCCCTGGCTTCTCTTACCCCTGCGTGCAATCCGCAGCTGCAGCCAATGGACACTCACATGTTATCAGGTGGGTTGTCAATCAGACACCACCTGTGCCCTGGTGTGGTGATGCATGTGTAGAAGCAGCTAGGCACGGTCAGCTGAAAATCTTGAAGTTTGTGGCGGCCCATGAGCCTCCTCTGCTCTGGAGCAAGGCAGCTTGCTTGGAGGCCGCGCAGCAGAATCAGCAGAAAGCGGTGATTGACTGGTTGAAGTCTCCTAGCAACTGGGTTGTTTGGAGGCTGTTCAGAAAGACAGGTGCCCTGATGAAGGAGATTGTTTACTGCTTATTGCTGGCGTGCTGGTTCCTGGTGGCTGTAGCCTTAGGTAAGAACCAGTAGTGAGGGGCAACACAACATCGTTACCGACTCACCTGCATTGTTGATCACCCGGCTACTGAGTTTGTCACATACTGCGACAGCCAGGTCCTGTTGGAAATCAGCTTCAAGGCTTGCCCAAATCAGACTGCAGTAATGCTGTGTTACAGATTATCACAGTAGTCTGTTGACATTATCCTCTGCTCATGCTGGAGCATCACCTTGAGGGATGTACACTACTGTATGTCTTGGTGACTAGATGACTTGATGCCTGCAGATTCTGCATTGTGATGTTGAGCTGCCAGGGTTGTTGCTCGCAGCAACGAGCCACTGGTGCTATTCCTGTAAACAGTGACATGTAGCTGCTGTGCTGTTGTTCATGTCATGCAGTAAATTACATCTGCAAGCATCTGGAGGTCTGGTGACCTGTAAGCAGCCAGGAGCCATAGCACACTGAACTAGCAGCGGCTGCTGACAGTCAGACAACAGCTGTCACAAGAATGCAGTTGTTTCTTTCCTGGGCTCTGAGCTGGCCGGCTGGCAGAACGTTGCTGCTGCCTTGGCAGACAATAACGAACCTTGAGGTCTGAGTAAGCACCTGGTGAAGTCTGGGCAGCAAATGGATGGCTGGCAAGCTCAGAGCTGTTCCCTCTCATGCGGGTCAGCAGCTCAGTGTATTAAAAACCCAGTATGGCTTGACGCCAACAACTGCCGGTCAGAAGTGAAGAGACACATCTTCTGCAGATGTGCAACTCGAAGTGTGCTACATCGTTGTTCTTATATACTGATAGATCATGTCTGTCAAGTGCCCAACACGGTCATAACATCAGCCCTTGTTGACTCTTGTTTGCATTCAAGCTGACATTGGCATCCTCCTTGTGAAGCCTGCTCTACCATGGCAGCACTTTCCAGCAACAAAACATACTGTCATATGGCACAGATGAATCATGCATGCTGTCATATTCTGCACTGCAAGGCTTGATGCAAGGTGTCAGATCTGTTTAGCATCAAGTTATTTCAACAAATGGTCAGGTCTCCTAGTCTGGCGATCAGTACTACCTACCTGTTACTGCACTGTTTTGCTGCTTGCCCTGTGTGCTGCTGTGGAAAGTGGTACTGTGTTTGGTGAGGCTTCACTTATATTACTGTGAACAGAGCTGTTTCTGGCTCCACTATGTTACTGTAGTAGACACTGATATTGCTCTATGTTCAGTCCGATACCTGTATACTTTGTTACGATGGCTAGGCTGGGTATGGTTTCAGGTGACTTGATGGCGTCTGATCGCATTGCATGCTTCCTGCCATCGGGCGGCATTCCGATTGCAATTGGTTTTGGCAGGCCATCTCGTGTGTGTGTCAAAACACCGATCACTGCATGTTCAGGGTCATAGTTATGACAGCTTCTCTAGCTTGTGCATTGGTGACGCCTGTTGGCAGTGTCCAACACCAAGTTGGCCAAATTGGTTCTGATGATACGATCTTGCTTTGCTGACATGTATTTGCTGCATACTACCTATATGCATAAGCCATTTATCAGAACATCTGCACAATATCTGCTCGCACCTGTACATGAGCCCTTATTTACAAAGTGATTCGGCCTGCACTACACTTGGCAGATGCCATGTGTGCAACAGTGTTGCACATCTGTGCACAATCATGCATCAATGCACTGTGGCATGTTGTCAAGCAGCCAGTTATCTTCTTGTTCATGATGTGCCGCTGGCAGCAACCTGCTGAGCCGGCGGCGAGTGTGATAAAGCATGCTCATACGCACCCTTGTGGTACAGACTATGAATTTGATGTTGCAGCGTTGAGTGTGCATGCCATGCAGTGCTTGTTGCTGCCTCAATAGTATGGTAATTCTTGCACATGCACACATGCAGAGTCCAGGCATTGAGTGCCCAACCTCATGACATATATGTCATGTATATACACACCTACCAATCTCGGCTACCATCGGAGGCTAAACATCGGCCACCCACTTATTCACGAAGAGTTGTGCCAAAGAGTACCCACCAGACACGTACAACATTCATCTTCCATCATCTTTATGGGCAACAACTAGCTAGTCATAGGCACCGTCCACGTACATGGATTCTGAACGTGCCTATAGGCGTCGTCCACGTACATGGAGTTTGAATGTGCATCACCCTGCAAAGGTTGCTGCTTTGCAGCATCAGGCGTGTGCGTGGTCTCAACCCATCATGCTCTCACTCACAACTTGACATGATGCTGTTGACATTGCAAGCTGTTGGTGTTGATGAAGCCTGAGCTTGAAGAATACACCAGCAGGCTCAATCAAGTACCAGATGCCTATGCTACTCACACACACAGCAGCCTAGCAGCCACAATGTCTGCACATTCCCATGTCAGTGAGTGGCAACATCATGTTGGATGATCCAGGCCCTGGATCCAGGCCCTGTGTTGAACACAGACCAAGTTTTTGCCGACAAGGGCGCTCCACTGCAAGAAACACACCAGTCTATAGCAGGCAAACTCGTCCGTAAACACCACAGGGTCGTCAGTTGATCAAATGACACATCAGGCAGTGTATAGCTGTAGAGGAGCTGATCATGCCAGTCTGTGTACATGATGGAGGCTCCATGCAGTGCTCAGATGTCTGGCAATGCCATGGGCATGCCAGCACTCCAGACACTGTCCATGCATTGTATATGACTACAGAAGAGCCAACATGATCACCAGAACAACCATGACAGTCTGCTGTTAATAACAAGAAACTGTGTAACACATTCTCGACCAATCTGGATTACGCAGATGCTGTGCATCTGCACATATGGCAATACACCCTTGATGATGTGAAAATTACTAGTGCGTTCCTTCAGCTCTAAGGGATGACTGGCAATTTACTGACCAGTCATCTGCCAACAGCTCTACTCGCTCTATTGCTTGATCAACACTAGGTCAACACTGCATGGTCACTTTGGGTGAGGAATGCATGTTCAACTGTACCACTATATGTAGGAAGCTGGTCAAATGAATCCACATACCAAGTAACAAACTCAGACCAAGTTGCTCAAGGGAAACAACACATGCACCAACCTGCAGCACATGCGTATAGCCTGCTGTGAAAGGAGAAGCTAAGCAAGCAGATGCAAAAGTGCTTCACGTTTGCACACTACTTGGGCAAGGCAGACCGGTTTCAACTCCGCCACGAGGTCTCATCAGTGCTCTTAAAAGCATACGAACATGCTTGCATAGCCTGCATCATTCACTGCAGATATGAATCTAGATACATGATCCAAGCACTGTTAAGTGCCACAGCACAGCTATCATTCCAACTCTGAAACTGCAAAGCAGCATGAAGCACCACACACAGTAGTCTGCAAACTGCACACTGTCTTCTCCGCTCAGTAGCAGCTTGACACAATCTCAACTTGACACAATCACCGTCCTAGTCTACCAGCACTTGTTGACCCATGAATAGCAATCAGCAGATACATGCCATATGTGGCGCGCCAAAGACTCACTACCTACATGACTACCAACTGGGTATGCGGCATAGCTGAAATAAACAAAACCACAACAGAATCTGTTTGTGTTGCCAATGGACAGATGCCATCATCAGACCACCTCCCTTGGTTTGTAGCTGCATTCAGCACTCGCTCCACAAGATGTAACTCCACCGGTCCCAATGCAATGAACTCAGATGGGGTACCTGGAATAAGCAGCACACAATAACCTTGGAGGAGCAATGCATAGACTAGCAACCATGGTGTACACCTCGAAAGGTAGCGGCCTGACTGTCTGCACTTTGCACTCAGTTGTGCTGCAGCAACAGCTGTCCAAGTCAAAGCAGTTACATGTATCTCCATTCATCCACTTGTGTGCTTCTGACCATTGTTGTCTTGACAGCCAACATGAGGTCTGGACCACAGGCGCATGTGTTCTAGACAAGGTGGGAGAGGCTGCTACAGCGCTAGCGATTGGTGCCACCAAGCACTAGCACACCTACCCCTCAACCTTGACCTTCAGCTGTAAGCCATTGCAGGAACCAAAGGGTAGTTCCTTACAGACTATGGCTTCAGCTTGTAGTCACACACAGTCCTGATGGCCAATCACTCCACCGTCTTGGATGACCTTTGTGTTGCAAGACCCCTGTCCTCATCAGGGTGACCTCTGACTTGCAGTGTGCAGGGTCCCACTAGTAGAGAGTAGGAACATACGATGATAGTACTTGGGAAGCACCACAGTTGAGCAGCCAACATCAGTGAGGTGAAGCGGCCGTCCTTGTGACCTGTGATACAGCAAAATGCAAAATGTTGTCGATGAGATCACTTGTGGCTATTGATCCGTTCGTCCATCTAGCAATGCTGCAGTATGTCGGACCGCTATTTGCCAGCATACATGTCCATGATCTGCTGACAGCCTTCGAAAGGTCGTATGTTGTTGACAAGCTTTAAGTGCCAGTGGAAAAATCAAAAAACGACTTGGTCAAGCACTAGCAGCAGTGAGGTGAATGCACTGCACGTGCGCAACACGCTGTATGTGAGAGAAAGTGGCTGAATGAAGCTGTGTCGACCTGCAAACACCGACCTGAGTGAGTTTAAGCTGTGTCATTGTGGACAGCCTGAGTGTATGTGGCAAGGTGTTGTTGCAAGGGTGGGGACTGTAGGTGATGCACGTCCTTACAGGTCATTAGACTTTGGTATGATGGGTTGATGAAGGTATGATGAGCTGGTCTCACCGCTGTTCAGCAGAGCAGCTGGACAGTAACACCGCCAGATACTGCCAATGCCTAGGGGGCAGCACAGCTTGTGACATGTACAGGGGTATGTAGTTGACACTGATGCAGTGCTGTGGTCTCTTCTGTGGCCCTGCAGGTGATTGGTTGGCAACCTGAAGCCATGACAGCAGCAGGCAGCAGTTGAAGTTGCTTCGTCTCTTCAGGAGGAACAGATAATTATGCTGTTGAAAGACAGCAGCTGGGATCATGCCTTAACAAGCAACCACTCAGTAAGTGGTGAACCTTTCAAGGGTTGCACAGCAGCAACGGTTGGTGTCATGGTGAACCGAATCAAGCATAGTACTCACCCATCACAGCAGCAGGGGTGCCAGCATACATAGGGCAATGCACCAGTGTCTCTGTAGCAAAGCTGTCAGACATTTGCCGCCCAATAGAAACTGCTGCAGCAGTTTGCGGCTGATCTCCCTCCTTGGCTACTTGAGGTTCACTCTGCAGTGACAAAAGCAGCAACAGCAAGTTGACGATCCTTGTTCTCATGCTCACTGAGGCAGATTGGGGACCTGAACTTGACATAGATGTCTGGTAAGACAGCAGATGAGCTGCACTGCAGGAATGACTATGGTTATCTATGTTCACCTGACAACTTCAGCATGTGCCATTGTAGAGGTAGATTGATCGCTCGGCTCCCGCTACAGCAGATCTGCTAGGCTCAGGTTGAGCAGGAGTGTTTGCTGCAGTGGATCAGTGCACAGCTGGCGAAGTTGCCATTCCTTCCAGGAACTTCCAGGAACCGAGTCTCCGAGGCTCCTGAAAACTCTCCGTCACTGCTTGGACTTCAGGAGATGTTGTGAATATGAGCGTCATCTACAAAGACAAGCCACCTACGATGAAGTCCAGGAACAGCAGCATCAGCAGCAGCGGTGGAACAATCCAGCCTGCTGACTTGCAGAGTGCAAACAAGAAGCAGGCATGTCAGATATTCTATAATTGTAAAGCTATGGGTGCAGATGGTGGTAAACAAACTCAGGTTCTATTGCAGCAAGGACTGCAGATGATACTAGACACAGCAACAAAGCCTACAACGAGTGCGCCAGTCCACAACAAGTCACTGGAGCATGGGGAATGGTGGAGGCCTCAGAGCTATCAGCCAACCAGCTGGTGAAACAGGATGCAGATCAATCAGCAGTACATGGTCACCATTTACTGCTGATATGCCGCTGACTCAACTCACAGCGATCAACACCTACTTGACATCATCGAATACAGCTGGGTACTGCTGGCAGCTGAGGCCAGCACACAGCAGCAGCCGAAATGTGGTGCGAATCGGCAGTAAGCAAGCCAGCCTGGTTTGCACAAGGCAGCAGCAGCAGCAAGCACACAATGTTACATTGCAGTGTTCAAACGCTGAGTAAGATACAAACAAGCTATTTCGCCCTTATTGAAGCCGTAGGCAGCCCAACAGAGCACCAGAGCAGCAAACAGAGTGCTGCTCATTGCCAGAACGCCTGTTACCAAGCAATACCCAGCTTGAAAAGCAGCATGCCAATGTATGCTATAGCCTTACCTTGCACTTGGCTTGGCCGAGCAGGGTGATGCAGCAGTAGTGGTAGTATCCTTGCTCCTTTCACTGCCAGGCCAACCGCCGCAGGAATCATACAGCTCAATCAGGATCTGTCTCATGCACCAACCTGATAGACCATCATGTGTCCTCTTTACCGCAAACATGGTCACTGCAGCAGGATATGATGATGACGCTTGCCTGAAGGCATGAGACTGCCAGCAGCAGCAGGAGCAGCAGCAGCAGCAGCAGCAGCACAGTGTTTTAGTGTATCCTGCAGCACGTGACAGCGCCAACACTGCTGTCAGACAGCTGTTCAACAGGCTAGACCAAGCTGTTCGGCAAACGGCTACATGAGGTCCATGATTGGTGCGATCGAGTTCAAGAGGCTTGATGTCACTGTCTGTAAAGCAGATGTACGTTGCATGAACAAATAGCACAAAGCGGATTAAACAGAGTTTGGATGCAATGCCAGCACAGGAACACTGCTGCGTACTCTTGCACTGTTGAATGCATGCATGACAACCTAGCTATTAAGCAATCATGCACTGCTGTCAGCTTCAACTAGAACCCAATAGCATGCTCACCTGAGGATACGGCCCAGCTGCAGGGGGGCAGCTCATGTCTGTCTGTCTGTCATACTGCTCATGATGGTCATTGAGAGCATGCATTGAAGGGAAAGCAGCCCATTGCAGACTGCTGGACTGAGTGTCCTTTTTGAGCTGCTGACAAGGACGAGCCCTACATTGAACACAGCAGTGACAGCAAGTGGTGTTAACCTGGGACCAGCCTGAACCATGCAATCTCGGATCTGTGCCACATGTCTATAAGTTTTACAGTGCGGTGGCAGAGTGGGAGATTGATATAGGCAGGCCGACCGTATGCATGTAACGCTACAGATAAACCCACGCCATTTGCTGCCATGTAAGCAGCTGCGAAAGCAAGGGGGTGTGCTGAATCCACCGGTGTCCACACAAACAGCAGCAACACAATGCTTGGCAGGCAGATGACTGACGAAGTATGCTTATCTGTTGAATGCACAGCATCTGGGCTCACCAACTTCGTCAGCAGGGCTACTGATGGAGTTGGTCTTGGAGTCTTGCTTGTTCAGTGCACTGTATCCTCAGGTCGGTTGGTTACTAAGTCCTTGACAGGGCCTGTCAAGGAGGACCATGGAGGGCATCACAGGCAGAACAGCAGTATGGCTCCTGGAGGTTGGTGGAAGCAGCAGCTGCAGAGCAGGACACCTTGCGCACCAGAAAGCAGGGATACACGAAGGGCTGGATACAACAGTCACGAGTGCCTTGATTATCTGAGCATAAAGAAGTTGTACGGCAACCTGAGCAGTATTCAAGCCCTTATCAGGATACTTCTGCTGCTCCTCACCTTCTATGCAGCTGTCAGCGACACTCCAGTCCTGACCAGCTGTGCTCACACCGCCACAACCATCGCTGAGCGAATACGCCAGGCTGTTAGCTTTCCAGGTGTCCAACTATCGTGCATTCAGCCAGCCGCGGTGTTTACAGCCTGTGACGGGATACGGGGCGTCAAGTGCGACAGCACAGCAATAGCGCGCGGGTGCAAGCAGATTACTATACGTACTTGTTGTTGATAATAAATTTAAACTTTTGAATGACATGTACAATGCGGGTTGATTTGTGGGTGGCGAGCGGGCAACCAGTTGATCCTTGGGAGGCAATTGTTGGCAGATCACCACCCACAGATATCAGGCAGGGAGCACATCAGGCTGCAGATTACCAATACTGACATACAGAACCAAGCCAAGATCAAGTACAGGCCATGCAAGCCGGGCATGGCGTGCGTTCACTACAGTGAGATCGAAGCTCCAATTGCAGGTCACCTTCAGTGAATCCAATGGACACCAACAATCGATTGACAACGACGCAGCGGGTAATGAATAAACATCTTCACTGCGCAAACAATCTGGCCGATTGAGCCCATATTTTAATTGTGTCTGTGACACACTTCATATCGTAGGCTGCAACAGCAACTGCTGCAATTTCCAAGGTTACTGACTCCAAGGAAACGCTGACACCTGTCCAGTACCAGAACATCTGAGCCATCAAGCACATGTCATGCATTTCGCTGATGCACTCGAAAAGCAGATGGTCTATGATCTGGTCCGCGGGACAGGTCTACTAGATCAGGCATCAATATCTGGCAACAGCAACGACTGTGCAACCATCACATAAAAAGAGCAACTAATAAACAGCCTATACAGTCCTGCAATTTGCTCTCAGGCAAGTAAACTACCTATGCCAAAACTTACCTCTGTGCCCTGACTCAGCCTGAGTGTTATACGGTATAACACCATTGTGGACCAGATAACGATACAACAATTGCCCTGGTTGACAGCAAGGGCGACTCCAACAAGAACAATAGCTGGCAGTGGTAAGCAATAACTGTAGTGTTTAAGCAGTACTACAGGTTGCATGGTGTTCAACTGTTGATATAGATTGCTAGTAGCTGTTGACTACTCTTTGACTGCATGTTGGGAAGTACGACTGACGTCGACGTTCGCGATAGTGCGTTCGCGATCGGAGATGCTTTCCTACTTCCGCGTTGTTTGTTGTCCTATTCCTAAAGCATATTCTGGTCAGGCATCTGCTGAGTATATGCTAGAGTATATGCTGA
>JARWLF010000790.1:0-12964 GCA_029853055.1 Scenedesmus sp. KT-U
CGAAGGAAAATGTGCACATGTCATGTGTACACATCATGACATCCACATCACCACACGAACTCTCTTGCACACAGCAAGCAGCTTTTGTCTTGCGGCGGCCTTGTCCACCAGCTGAGCAGCACTGACACTTTCTATTTCTATCCACTGCAATGCCAACCATCTGCACCTGATCAAAACAGTCATTGAAGAGCTGACAGAGAGACGACAAGGCAGGCAGCTGCCTGGCACAAACGAAAGGACACGTGCATGGTATCATTAGCATTATGAGATTGCAGCCAGTGCCTGCTAGCCATTAGTGCCTCAAGAACTCAGGCTGAGATAGCAGGGAGACTGCAACATGTCACCCAATACTGAACACTGCCACTGGAACAGATATGCGACTGCGCAAGTGCGGTACACTGCATTGTACAGTGTACTCAGCACCACACACATGTCACCTTCAAGTTGCTGGGCTACATGTACATACTTGTATACACAAGACAGATAATGCCAAAAGGTGCAGCACTCCATAAGCACACACTGACTCAGTTGCAGATTGTATGCAAACATAGATTCAGAGTCAACCATGACTGTTCATACAGCCTGTATATCAACGTTTGACACCATGCCGGTGCCACATGACCATGCAACACATGATCCTGCCACTGCCATCTAAAATGCATATGATAAGCATACACTGGAGCACCCACTAGTCTTCTGCCAATTCCCGGGTTCTAGCGCTACCACTGCTGCCGGTTATGACCATGATGCTTGCATACAATCTTCTCCATGCCATGCCCAGACTACCTGTTTTTAGAAGCACTACATACACCCACTGCATAAGCTGAACGTTACCAGCTGAGTGTTCAGCGTAACATGCCGAACCTTGGCACATTATGCACATGAAAGCAACAATATAAGGAGATTCACCACTCTGCGACACGATCCCTTGCAAGGGACAATCCGCGCAGATTGTATCATCACACACGTATGATGATCTATCTATAGAAATCTTGGTGTCAACAAGCTTGTTAACAAGTACGATGATGTATGACGATCTTAGAGATGCACTCTATTTAATCATGATCATATGATATTGCCACCAACAAATGATCTGAAGGTGTGAGCTGAGTCAGCTCACACTGGCCGCCGTCAACTGCCTTCGAACCAGATCTCTTCCTGGTTTATAAAGCTGGTTGTGATAGTACAAAGAAACAAGGCACACACGACACAAAACACCCTGAAGTGAGAAATGACATCCAGCGCAAACGACAAACTGACATTCCAGCTGGCTGCTACGAAAAACCATCACGCTACCTCCACAAGCTGGACGCTGATATGCAGGCAGTCATCAGCATGCACCAAAAATCATGTCCCTCAAGACTGTCTCGACGTCTGGCCAGCTGCTGATACACTCTAATCGAACCATCTCTTCGCAGCCCCAATTGGTATTTGGTGAAAGAGCATGCTTGGTGGGTCCAAACATCAGATCAGGTGGCACTGCTGCCACACGGCGCCAAGCAAGAGCACCAATAGCTGCTCTCTGCTGCTGCTTCTCCTTGTAATATAGCTCACTACTCTAGATAGCCGAGCAAACAATTTGCAGTAACCACATCAGCCAGACGGCCATGTCAATGCAGTGAGACATGACATGGCACAACTACAACTGTGACTGTCAGACAACAGCCACCAGACCAGATGCCTGGTGTTCAGAGCCAGCAGAGCCATGAAGATAACAAAGGAGCTCTCTTGAAGCAATCGAGGCACTGAGCGTCCACATGACAGACCTCCAGGCAACATAGTAGAATGCAGCCATCCAATGACGATGTGTCACACAATCTCCGAGGTGGTGTGTCACTACACCACAGACCAAGAAGGTTCGCGGTCTGCAAGAGGCATAGATACAATGACTGCAAATTTTGGTAAACTTCAATGACCGCTTGCCGCACCAACAACCCCGTCTGTCACACCTCGCTCTACCAGCAGAGTACACGACGTATGAATGCAGTGCTCTGAACTCATTGGCGGTGTCTGTACCACAGGAAAAACTAGTTTGAGGGCTGTAACCTGCAAATTGCATTCTCACAAGGACTTATACAAAAGGCAGGTCAACAGTGTAGTGGTTCCTCAACCTTGCCTGTTACAGCACCACAACAGTTACTTGTATGTGATGGATGGTGTGCAATAGCTGGCTGGGTCTGTGATCGACCTATGCCGCCTTTGCACCTCCCAATTGCGGTTTAATGGTTGACAACACTATGTCAGGCTCGAAAAAGCAGCTTTGATATGCAGGTAGCTGTCATCATGTACCAGATACTTCTGTTTTAACCTCTTCTCTGCATCTGACCAGCTGCCAATGGACTTGAGTTCAATGGCTTGAGAGTACCCACGACCTGCTGATGAACTGTGGAATCCATGTATGAGTGGCCCAAGGTACACATTGTAATAGTGAGAGAAAGACAATACAGTCAGATCGGCCGTGACATTGCACACATTCCCTTCTGGTAGGTTGAGCACCTTCACGTACAGACCAAGCTGCATATCAACAGCACTGCTGCTGACGTTTGCTGCAGCAGTAGTGCCTGCAGCGATGCTGACCTCTGCTGAGAGTTTCAGCGTACGTCCCTGGAGAAATTGAGGTGTACTGTTGATGGTCGTCACTGCCTTGCTGCTTAGAGTTGAATTGACAGCATCACGCAGCTCTGTGAGAGGGATCTTCCATTCTATCAGCTGTTCTTTGCTGCTAGCTGGTCGCTTGTTGGCAGTCCAAGATGGGAACGCCTTCAACTCTGAGTACTCCACATCTTGCAGTGCCTTCCTGCTGGCAGGATCTGTGCCAGTGCAAGCTATAGCAAGCTCATACATGCTGTAGCACAGCAGCACAGTCTCACTCTTCATCATAAAGGTGGTGATGTACAGCTGACTAAGGTGTTGTAGCCGCACCTGCTGCATGAGCTGCTTTAAGTGCTGCACATTGCTATCTCTGCAGCCCTGCTCATGCTGCTTCCACCACTGCAGGATGGTATACACCACTGTGCTCTCTGCTGCAACACGAGTGGTCTCGTGCCGCACCAAGCGCAGCAACGCTGCATGAGGAAGACTTAGGAGTGCATCCTGCAGCTGCCTGTCTGACCATACGACTTCCAGGTCACCCAGCTTCTGCAGAAGCTTCTTCTCTGCTTTCCTGACTGCTCGCTTGTACCCAGGCTGTGCTTCGCAGCTGATTGGAAGGTCCAGCAGTGCGATTGCTATGTCCCAGCTTAGCTGATCTTCTTGCACATCCTTGAATTCGTCCAACACAGCTGCTTGTACCTTCGGTACACCGAATCTGTCTGCTAATAGCACAAGCTGCAATAGCTGCTCTTGTGTGAGGTCAGAAACACTGGGTGCCTTCTGGTACATGCCTTTCAGAAGCCGTACAGCAATGTCTGTCTGCCCAGGAGGAACTGGAAGCTCAATGGTGTGCTTAAGAAAAGTGGCTGGTCTGGCGTCCTGACCAGATACTCTAATGTCTGTACTCACGGCTGCGTCTGGCGTCCAGTTGTCCAACTGCATGGCACAGTGCTGCATCTCAGATAACCCTGGCTGGGCAGCAATGACAGCGACAGGGACTGAATTTACTGCGTGCTATGCTGTTGAACCCAGGCTTGTGCACCTGCTCTCAGATCGAAGCGCCAGTCGTTCACTGTGCACGCACCTTAACCTTGCAGTAGCTAGAAAAGGCCACCATGACCATGCTGTGCCCCGGTAGCACAAGGCCCCTCTTCCTCTTCTCTCCCACCTCAGCTACTTCTTCACATATCTCCACCTCGAGATCACTGAGCTTTGTGTTCTGGAAGTAGCCTTCAAAATCGGGAACAACGTGAGGGCAAGCGTGCTGCATGGCTCCAAGACAGGTGCTTTGCTGTACAACAGAAAGTGAAAGAACATGTGTAACAGCTACAGTGCACCAGGAACAGGTCGATGTGTCGTGCAGTAAGGGCGCTTTGAATAGCAAAAGGCGGGACGTACACCCAGGTGAGTACCGTGCCATGGCCAAAGTAGCGCGAGAAGTCACACCTGAGGTCTCTAATGGACTCACTAGTGTGGCAACGTCCACAACGCATTCATCACCGCAAGCAGAAGTAGCGGCAGGCTGCTGGCATGGATGACCCAACAGTTGCTGATGGCCGATTCGGGCAGAGCTTAAATGCACCAACTGTATATAAACCCTATCACAGCAAGACCGTTATGCTCAAGGCTTGAGGCTGTCAGCTGTACTGACCTTTGGTCACCTGTGCAACAGCCTGCCAGTGGCAGACGTTTCCAGCAGGCCTGGGCTGACAACATGGGTCCATGTGACCAGTGAACTATTGCACCGTATCACGCAAGACTTTATTACTCGTCGTACCAGTCAACAGTCTGCTGAACGTCCGACTTGGCAAGGCAGCATGTGTTTGGGGTACTATCCCTGGCAGGCACAGGGCAGTTACAATCACGAATAGAAGTACAGGATTTGAGACACGCTCACTAACCAGAAAATTATGGCTGCAGTAGATGTGACTCAAGTTCTCTAAGTGAAAAATGACCTGGTATTCATATAAAGTATAAGTCTATCTTAATTTCATACCAACACCAATGAATAGTTGTGTGTCAGCCCCACTGTTGCACCAGCCTGAATAGAAACCCAACATGTTAGTAACGCCTACACCAAAGACCACCATGCATTGTATGCAACTTTCGTGCATATTTGACGGCTTGCCATAGAGGTGCAGTACAGCACTGATTCCTGCTATTGCCTGGTCTCAGTCCTACCAAATCAACTGAACCGTCTGTGACAGAACTGAGAGAAGATATAGACAGGAACAGCAAGTTGGTGGTCACAGCAGCTGCAAGGCCGCCTGCACTCCATGATCATAGGCTGTGAACAGTACCATTACTACTATCAGTTGCTTGGCACAGCATTCTGACACAAATTTCAAAGTACTGTACCACCAAAAAGGTTCAAAAATGGGAGGGGATGACAGATAACAACCTCCTGCTACCAGACATAGCCAGAGACACAACAGCATGCTGGCACATCTGGCACAATGGAGAAGCCATCAGAGCAGGTACCTAGGTCACTTATGTGTCATCACGGCACGGGGTGACAGCACCCCGTCGTTGGCTGCAGTCTATGAGCTGCTCCACATTGAGCAAACCGCATATTGCAGGAACTGTGCAGCTGTGCAGCTGGCTAGGTGCACGTGCTAGGTTGCTGCTGCTGTGGACTGAGTCACCGTACCTGTGGTGCCCCAGTCTGCATGAAGATCAAAGCACCTCCAGCTAGTCTCAGACTGCATGCACCGTCTAAAGTCTATTCACATATCAAACAAGTTGGTTTGCATTTAGCAAACAAGGCGGCCATCAAAGAAAACCCAAACATATTAGATGATCAGCGGCGCGCTGCTGCTGCTGCATCAGGCGTGCGTGCAAAAATCAATCAATGCCGATCATATCTTGTGCTACACCTGCAACTTGTTCTTGTTTGCTTGCTGGGTGGCCAAGGAGGAACAAACTTTCTGCCAACAGATCACATCATGCTGCACCCGCCATCTTGTGATTGCCCCCATAACCATCCATCATGCCGCTCACTGATGACATGCAATACACAGCATGTACAAGAAGCCGCACAAGGTGACTCAAGTGCACCACATGTATTCACAACTCAAGGTTACCCTCTGTGCACCAACTTGGTTGCTGGTTGTCCACCAACATAGTACTGTACACGGAAGCACCGAACAGTGTCAATTGCCATGTTTGACATGTGGCACATCACTGCTTGGCCTTCATCATGGCATTGCGGTCAGCACTAGACGTTTGCACTCGTCCCCTGGCATTGTCTGCCAGTTCAGCAGGAACATCAATCAGCATAGATGGTCTGGTCTGCAGGATCGTTGACCTGGCAGTTGTTAGCGTATTGTCAGACCCAAAGTCCTCTCGCCAGTTTAAGACCCCACTCGAGACCCCCTCAATCAGTACAGTAGAGCTGCAGCCTGCACCACTGCTGGAGCCTGGCTGTTGTCCTACTGATGGTCTCTCCACTTCATCCTCTGTCAGTTCATCAATAGCTGGCAGGGCCATAGACCTGGCAAATGATGACCTGAGTGGTGACGACTCAGGAGTAGTTGATAGCGCAGCCAAGTTCGGTGCAGGCAGCTCACAGGAAGTGTCCTCGGTTGACGTGGGAGACACTGAACCTGCAGCAGAGGCAACAAGTGCAAGCATCAGCTTGCTTGCGTCTGCACCTAGTTCAAACATGCGCTGAATGAGGCTCAAGAAACAAGCATTGTATGGCTATGCTGTTCACACTTGTGGTTGTATCCAGATCTCAAGCATACTGCCAGTGCATGGAAGCCCACTCAGGATACTATGCGACCTTTACAAGCTAGTAGTCCCAGATGTAACACTGTGCTGCACGGGTTCATCACAGGACGGCTCACCTGCACCGACCAAGGGCTCTCTCAGCTGGTCATCATCCTGAGTTGCCGGCTCCTTCTTTGCACTGAAGCCTTGAGTCAGTGTGTACCACGTACCAGCAACGGACGCTGCAAATGTTGCCACAGCAGCCAACCAGGTGATGTAGTCTGTACCTGTGGAGTCAACTGTTGATGATTCTGGTCCTTGTACCTGTGACACAGCATCAGCAGAGATGGCAGAACATGAGATCGGTGACTCTGGAGGTGTAAGATATGTTGCAGATTGAATTTCCAAGGTAAAGCCAAAGCAGATGCTAGCAGCGGCGGCCAAAACAGCAGCAATCGCGTAATCCAGCACAGCAGCTCCTGGCGCACCTGGGAAGGCTGCTGATGCAGCACCACTGGCACATTGGCTGGATTCTTGTAATACATTCTGTGAGCATCGTGGTTAAAGCTGTTCTTGTGGTCCTGCTGTGCTGCTGGGCTGTTGCATGGGTTCTTGAAGTACTGCCGGGCCTGCTCCAGTTTGTCAAGGTCTCTTACAACACCACTGTCAGCTGCCCCGGCTGATGTTGCACCAAGCGGTGCAAGTGTTCCGAACTCATCCATACTGTCTGCATCCACTGCAGGTACATCATATCCAGTCACTCGAGTCTGGCGGATGATCTCCTGAAGCTGTTCCTGCAGCAACTGCAGCCGGTCAAACTGCTTTTCAGACATTCCTACATAGTCCAGATGTCCTTGCAGGGGCAGGTCACCCTGCAGGTCTGCTGGCGGATGTTGGCTGTTACTGTCATCCCAGTTGACTGCAACAGCATCGTAGCCAGCTGTGCGCTGATACTCTTGCATGCTATAGGCAAGATCAGATGCTAGGGTGATTGGGTCCTGCAGGACAGGCGACAGCCACCCACAAGGTGTTGAAGCTACAAAACCACTGGCAAAGAACATAGCAAATGCTCAGCTGTGTTAGGTACAGGGGCTTTGTTGAAAATCATGCTTGGGTTGCTGTGCACTCGTCTAGTCACGTTTTTATACAGGAAAACCATGACCCTGCAGCATGCAGCTGGCCCTTTCTAAACACATGAGTTGCACAGGCAACCCACCAGATTGCCGGAGACAGCTGTCTCATATTTGTTGACTGCCCTGGTCCTTTCGCATTCTGCTGCCACATCATTACTTGCTTCCGTTGTGCAGTCCAGGTCCAGCAAAGAGGGACCAAAATACTGTGCACCCGCTTCCTCAGATATCCTCCTTTGTGTCCACTCCTCTTCTGCGCCCTCATACGTGTTTGGTTGGGGCACCATATCCTGCTGCTGATGAGCCTCGGCCTGATCAGCCATGGTGCTCCAAGGCTGATGTTTCAAACGGCGTATGGCATCAAGGTAAGCTAGTGCTTCGGTTGCAGCAGCAACATCCTCGTCTGCACTCACTGCGTCATAGCTGTTGCTGGCTTGAGCCACAGCAGCACATGCTGTTGGGTCAGCCTCACAGTCCAATGCCAGGACATCAAGGTCGGACTTCTCATGCAAGCTGCTTGTTGCTTGTACTGCAGCATGCTGCCGCAGTGGTGCCTGTAAGTAGAGTTCAATGGCCAGCTTTCTTGGTGCGGAGGTATGCTGGCTTGCATCAGGTTCTACACAATGCCTGTGTGCTCAAACCAAGCGAGCAGTGAGTTGTTGCTTGCTGCAGCCCCAAGGAAAAGAACCAGGCTACTCACCTGCAAGAAGACCTTCAACTCTGCTAGCTCTGCTGGAGACAGTGGTGCACTATCCCCTTCATACAAGTTGCTGGATGCTGCTACGCCTTTGCATGCTGCATCGTCAGCCGTGTGACTGCAGTTGAGGGCTAATTCGTCCAACGGTGTTGCTGGGTATGCGCCATCTGATTGCCAGGCTGGAAGTTGTGGTAGTTGTTTGGGCAGCTGCAGTGCCCACATTTTGCAGACAGGAAGCAACTATTGTGCAACTGGAAGACAGATGACTAGAACACAGACGTTGTGAGGTGGCATCATGAGGTTGATGATGAAAGCATGATGAAACATGTCATTCTTGAGCCATAGCTTTCACTAGGACTCCAGTGTGAGCAAAAACACAGTAAGCAAATATGGTCACCTTTGGGAGCAGTGTGATCTTCCTGGTTGGGTGCTTACCTGTACCTCTGGTAGCCGTACTAGCTTTGCACACGTGTGCATGAAAGTCCCCAGGTCCTTACTAGCGGAGTCCTCAACATCGTAATTGCTGACCTCGTGCCAAGATGCCACATCACGCAGGTATTTTGAAGCCCCTTGATGGTTGCTCTGTTGTGCAGGTGCCCAATACCTGCAAAAACACCCAGACTCTTGTTACGGTGCCTGTATCGTCAGGCGGTAGGTGTTTGGTTCTCGTTGAACCCACCTGAACAGCAGGGCAGTAGATGTGCATGAGACCACCAACAGCAGGAGTAGGACGCCAGCGATCGTCAACAGTCCTCGGGGTCCAATCAAGCTAACAATTTCGCCCCAGCTGTACTCTTCCAACCGTGCTTCTTTGCCCAGGTCTGCGCTGATGGAACGTCGGGACAAGCGTCTTTGCACTGTCAAGTACCATGACAGGCTCTCCTCTTTCAGAGAAGAGATCGCTTGGTCATTCGCTTTATACTTATCTTTGACACCTTTTGGAGCGTCAATAGCATGTCTCAAGCTGGCTTCTGCTGCATCCTTCATGGCGAAAGGGTGTCGAAGCAGCAATTGACCTTGACAGAATGCTCGGAGAGACGGGTTCCGTTCTGCTCACATCAGTACATACAACCTGTTCGAGAGTTGTTGTGTGTGTGATCACTCTCACTTCCACCAAGACTTCAGGCAAACATTTGCGAGTTGGTCAACAAAAGATGCAGCTTGTCAGCTGCCCGCGTTGACAATTCACACAGTAAGCTGGGCTTGTCATCAGCAAGACACGTCATAGAGACTGCAGGGAGATTTGGAGCCAGAAAACCCAGTCCAGGACGTGTCTTCATGATGGCACTGCGGTGGTATAACACACCAGCCTGGCAGGCTTAGGCATTTTCAACATGCGTGCTTTTGTTGGGTCACTCTGTATCAACAATCATTTGATACTGTAAGACCACGCGTCACTGCTCGCGATTGAGGGTGCACAGTCGCTGGGCAAGCAAGACGGGGCACAGCACGCTGCTTGTCCCAGCATGTGACCCGATGATAGCCAAGACCACTATATCACTGCGTTGAGAGAAACGTGTTGCTGCTTGCTTGCCAGTTCGAACGTGTGCATATTGGGGGCGTTGATGTACAGCTGCAGCAGCAAGCCCACATGCTGGGACCTTGAGGCTACTAGAATTTGCGAAGAGCGGCTTCGCTTGCAAAACCGTAATCTGCGTATTGCGTGATAGACTTATCTGTACGGATTCTGGCTTGCGGTTGAGACCGTGTGCTGGTCGATGCCGACAGTTCTGGGACACGTGGTTCGTCGAACGGTTGCTCGCTGCAATTACGGGCTGCTTCTCAATCCAAATCCACGCTTTTGATATCATCTATTAGAACTTTGCTGCATGGGTGCTTCTGTTGCTGTGTTCGCCAAGTGTTTTAACGGTTGCGACGGAAAGTGATCGACACATACACCACAGCAGGTTTTACATGCTGTCAGTAGGCCTATATGTGTTTGGTGTTTAGTTTGGAAACTGGAAGGTTTTCAGAAGCTAGCACTTGTGATGCTGGGCAAGTCAAGTCTGGATAGCTTGTTTGTCGAGAGCGTGCAGACAGGCGTAGTATGTTGTATCAGATCATGAAAAACTCTTATGTGCTCTAACAAGAAGTATTACTGGTCGTGACCGGCCTTTACACGGTGAAACCGACCGGGAGCTTTTGCAGGGCAGCTGTCAGGTGTGGCACAATGGACCCCACGGCTAATGGTCCACAACAAGCAGCGCTGAGCAGGTATAAATCTTGCGACAATAATCTGCAAACAGAAAAGACACTGATCTAGCGAAGAACCAGCGTGCCATACACAATGCCTGGTCAAAGTCATGCAGGTGAGTGGCAGGACTAGTCCACAAGTACTTGTGATGTGGGCCCTACACCACCGTAGATGCTTGTTGTTGCCGTTACAGATTACAGATACTTTCTTTTGCGACAGCTGCTGCCCATACAACCCGTCTGACAGCTGAAGAAATCAATGCAGTGCTTTGCAAAGCTCTGTATATCAGCTTCAAAGAGTCCATCCGCCTGGTGACGCACGACGCACGAATACACCGTGCAAAGCTGCCGGACTATATCTTAAGCGGACTTAGTAGCAGGCTAAAATGCCTGACTTCGTGTGTGTGCATGTACAGGCCAACAGGCTTCCTGCAATGGCAGCCACAGGAGCTCGCAGTTGACTGCTGATGGTCAAAGCGAGCTTACAGCTGATGACTCGGATGACAACGACCAAAGGCACTTCAGCTCAAGCGGCACCAAGCATCAGGAGCAGAAACAACCACAGCAGCAAGCCCAGAGGACTGCATGGCATGATGACAGCCCCCTGCAGGAGGTTGGAACACCTGGTCCTGGTGCGTACAGAGCACCCAGCTCGTTCAAGTAGGTTACCTTGTTCACGGTGCCTAGCATGATCTTCTGTTGATTGACGCCCTGCAAACATGCCTGATGTCAATAAGTGGGGCGAGTTCGTGCGCCCTGCCACTGCTTGACATGGTGTCCAAATTCTGCAGCGCTGCTAGCAGGCCATGTAGCACGAGCTGACGCCCACATAGTTGCGGCTGCTGTCACCAAGAGTAGCCTTCTTGCTCCGACTGTGGCTTTGCTCTGCATATGTATTGGCATGTGAGTATCATCCCCTGGTGGATATGACATCTGCACGCATGTGGTTTTATTGTTGAAGCCCACCCAAAGGCTTCCTGCACATTCTCAGTGTGCTTCATCATTCTTGCCATGACAGGCCTGCTGTACAACCACAAAACCCTTCCAGCTATGTTCTGGCTTCCAACATAACAGCAAGCATCAAGGGCAGAAACTGGCCAGCTCCAGACACCACTATGATGGGCAAGTCGTCTCCAGGACCGCTGGCCTATGCTCCTGTACTGGAGGCAGAGAGCTTGAAACGTACAGCTCCCAGAGCAGTATTCAGCGCAGCAGATCGAGAGCGACAGGTCAGTCTACTGCATGCCATGAAGGGAGGGGGTAGCTGTAAGGCAGCCACCATGGTGTATAGCCTGTGCAACACACATTGCAACTGCAGTGTGTGCATGTATGACCTGTACTAGCCCCTGTTGCCCCAGTTGTTGACACCTGCAGTGGTAGCACTTCCACATATCAGGCTGCTGCACTTCAGGAGTCGGAACGTACAATAACTGGTACCTGGCAGCAGCTCAGCTGAGTGCTTGATATGTGGCTGCTGCAGGGCAGGTTATACCTTGGTAGTGAAGAGCTGGACAGATCGGCCAAGACAAACACACCCGGACCTGGGCCTGCAGCCTACAGGTTGGTCCCTTGTCTGCTGCTGTGTTGCAAACAACCCAACTTGCACTTTGCAGGAAGGCATCACTACTGCACTGCAAGCTTTGTGATCAGAGGGGTCAAACCTATTGTGCCTCCAGATGTTTGCATGCCTGTTGTGTTGTTTGCAGGGTTGGATGTGGTAGGCTGCCTGGTCGCCAGGCCCCTGGACTTCCTGCGGCGCCTAGATCAGCATTTGCAGTATCACACTCAGCACCAAAGCATGTCACAGCAGCAGTGGCACTAGCAAAGAAGAAGTGTGACAGGAAAACCCTAGGTGTGCAGAAAGACTATCCTGCAACAGCAATCAGCGTAGGATATGATGGCAGAGACAGTAAAGACTACTATGAGCGGCCTTCCAGCTCCCCTGCATCTGTTATACAACACGCAGCAGTGTCAAGGGACCTGGACGCTGATGTGACAAGAAGTCCTGCAGATGTTGCTACTGCAAACAGGCAAGCTATGAGCGCTCCAAGAGGCAGGACAAAGCCATCTAGTAGTGACCGTCACAGCAGAAGCAAGTCCATAGACAGGATATTGTGCAGTAGTGTCAGTGATGTTACTTGTTTAGGCATTGGGGGACAGAAGTGGAGCTTTGGGCCTCCTGGGGGTGTGGAGAAAGGCAGAGCAAGGAGAAGGTGACTGGCCTGAACAACTACTGCTGCATCTTGACTCCATACCAGTGCTGATATGGATAGTGTCACTCACTAGTACTTGTTCTTATGTGTTCCTGAAGAACAGCCAGCAGCCACAGAGGTGTAGCTGTCATGTGCACTTGTGTCATCGAAACCTTGCTGTTATCTGGCTGTCATGCCACTGCAGCTGATACATCATGTGCTCCCTATGTTCCTGCAGATCTCAAGAGGCCGTTGTCTTCATCTCACCTCAGCACGCTGCCATAGATGCCGGTGTTGCAGGCCGGAGTCAAACCCCAGGTGCTGCTGCCTACAGCATAGGTGGTAAACTGCAGCTGCTCTCGACACATGCAGCAGCAGGCACAGCTTCATTTGGGTCCGAGAGGAGGTACTGTGATGCCACCACAAGGGTGGGTTACGGCCACAGCAAT
>JARWLF010000791.1:0-12957 GCA_029853055.1 Scenedesmus sp. KT-U
GATAAATGTTGCACAGCCTTGGCAACACGACTGCTGATGCTGGATAGCCTACAGGTGCACACTCGACTGCTGTTTGCTTTCACTCCTGCTGTCCAGTCTTATTGCTCTCCCTCACCTTTGGCAACCAGCATGCAAGCAGTTCCATCTTTGGCTGACGCTGAGTCTCATCCAACTGCTTGCCCTTGATGTCTTCGTCCTCTTGTACTGCTTTGATCTCATACCTGTAGGGGCTGACATGGTGCCTCCACAACAGCACAATGCTTTGCGGTGCCTGCTCTAACGCTGGTGTCAACTGCTGTTCACAACATTGTCGGACTTGTGCAGGACTACAACTAGCCGGTATCTCCATAAAAGCAGTTAGTGCTTTCATGCCTGGTTGCAACACCTACGTTGCAGGAAGACAGTCAGCAGTGTGAGGCACAGGATGTAGCCTCCCTTTGATACCTCCTGCACCATGCACAATGGCGACTGTAGTGATCTATCAATCTGCTGAGATTACGCTACGGTGATAGCAGAATTCTTGTATAGGTGGTGCATCCCAACAGCTGCGGGTTGCAGTGCTGCAGGCGGAGAAGGCCTGATGCCTATGGCTTCTGTGTCCCCTGCTCACCTCAATAGGTATGATGTATGTCTCCTCATCCCCAACAGATGCCGGTACATCGAACGTAAGGTGCTTGGGCTTGTTGTTGCCACCCACGTCAAACAAGCTGCGGGCCCCAGGCACAGCAGAACACTGGTCAGCCAACTGCAGTCACTAAAGCTCATGAACGGGTGCTAACGGTCAGCTTGGTGCTCAGCTCGTACGTGCATGCTTCGCGAGCCTTCCATATGGTGGCTAAGAACTGGACGGTCATATGCAGAGGCCTGGTACCTCCCTGCTTCAACAGCTCCCCATACTAAGCAGACACAGCACGGCTGCAAGGTGAGCAATTGCATGTCGTCAGGCGTGTTCTTACTTGTCCAAACACAGCTTCTGTAACGGATCATTGAGGTATTTGATCCCGCAGCTGACCAGGTTCTCCTTGAGTCCTTCGATTGTCTTGCCATGAGAGGCCTGTCCAGCAGGAACAGCGATGAGCAAGCAGATACAATCCTCAATTGAGCGATTACGGCTCCTCAAGATGCCCCTTGTTCGTGTAAGATGTTCTATTGTACCTTGACTGGCGCAGTGAACTCTCCGAGCAGCACAGCACCCAAGTCCTTGTCAGGATCCGGCAGCTCGTCGGACTTCAGATGTGCGACACTATCTGCGACCTCATGATGATTGTACCAGAAGTCACCGCTGTAGTCGCTCGAGTAGTAGCTGCTCTCGCTTGATGCCATAGTTGCACTACTCTACTGCACAGTGCATCTGGCAACCATACAGCAACATTTAGGAGGCAGTAATCAAGCAGGCATTGATGCCAAGCACCACTGCACGCTGAAAGCATTGAAAGCTGCCGCAACTCGTTGTATCGATCAAACTGCTCTGCATGTGCTGTGCTGGGAACCCTGACTTTTGGACTGCGAACATGAGATTCTGACACCTATTGACCAGCGAGGCACAAACTGCTCAATTCAGCGTACTCTTTACGTTGTATGGCCTGTGTGTGTGATTGTGCACTGCTGTGATGGTTCGGGACCTTGGTTAAGTTGACCGGTCGGCCCGGAGCAATCCCATGTGCACGGACTCTATCATCACACGCGTTGCAACCAAGCAAGTGTTGTCTACAATGCCAAACCAGAGCTACAACAAGGCCTCTCAGTAGCACCGTCAGCGTCTGGTGTCAATGTACTGTGTAAGCATTTTCTTGGCTCTCTCGCAGCTACGTCAATCCAGTCTTGTCGTTGTCCGTTACAGATCATGAACCCCTAACTTGAAGCAAACGACGTTTTTGAGCAACACCATGAACACCGCAGCGGAAGCATACGCCAGACTATTACTCTGGCTCCTACCAGTCCAGCTTTGGACCTGGCCCACTACACGCGATTCTGTCCCAGCAACAGCACACCCAGCCGATATGTAGAACCTGTGACCTGACCTTATGTTTCTGCCTGATCCGACGTGAATCAGAAAAAAAGTGCGTGCAACGACAACAAAGCAGTGCATTGTGACACTCTAGTCCAAAGATGATCCCCATCGGTGCTATAGGCATACACAACACAATACTGCTGCAATCACTTGCATCGCCTGTTTTCTATTTCTTATTTCCTTCCCTAGGACGCCACATTTTTTCAAACCTCAGAGAACATCCTGAAGTTCGCCCTGCCCCCAAAGTGCACAGCCTGCACACATGAAAAACAAGCAATTGCTCAGCAACAGGGGATGCAGCTGCAAGCAGGTGTCCATGCAACGGTTGCAGCAGAAGGTGGACTATGCAAACTTCAGCACTGTCCTGGCAGAGTATGCACACCGCCCGGTCACCACCAGTGCAGATTGAGTCACCTCACGCCTAGCAAGCGAGCAGAATACTTCACCACAGCAGCACACTGCACTGCGTTCAATTTGTCTGCCTGTGCCAATCTGAGGTAAGCTGCGGCTTGTCTGCGTGTCGGTGGCTGCTGCAAGTGGAGAATTGCTCAACCGCTGAATGCAGTATACACTGCATGACTGTAACTGCAGCAAATAGTCCTTTCACATTGTGCTGGCATGGAGGTGTCCCTGTAGTGCAAGAGGTGACCAAGTCGTACGTATCGCAGGTGGCCTTCAGGTTTTGCATAGTGTTGCGAGTAATTGCACTGCAGAGCATCTCCAGCCACTTGCACCTGTTACACACTGCAGGTGGCTGCAGGGCATGTTGACTTCATGACTGTGCTGCAAGCTTCTGCACATGCTGTTCTGGCAATGAAAAATATTCTTTGACAATCCTGTGACACTATTTTGGAAGCACCTACCACTGCCTGAAGCAGATGTTGCTGCTGCTGTTGGTCTCTGGCGTCACACTGATTCAGCAGCATTTGCAGCATCTTTGCCTCACACGCCGCTGCGGTCAACCAGTGGCTGAGTGCTGCTGGTTCAGTGGGCGGGCTCAAGCTGTTACAGATGTCACCACTGCTTTGGGCACCAGACTTGTTAAGGGGTGGTGGGTGGTCAACTGCTGGACTGTTGGGTGCATGCTGGGACAAGTGCAATGCTTGCTGCTGTACTTGGTAGGCAAAGCTGCGGGAAGATAGGACAGAGCAGTTCAACACATTGTACAGGCACATGCATCGATGTCTTATAGAAAGAGCAACAGGAGCGTTGTCTGCAGGTGACTAGTTTATCGGTCTGGTCAAATTCTAGCTTCATCATGTTATCTCAACTTGCAGCGTGCCAGTACCACCAGTAGCGGCACTAGTTGCATGCTGCATCCATCATATCGCTGTTATGTCGTATCTCGAGTGCACTTGAATGTTCTTATATCAGCCACAGTGACTACAGCCACGTGAAAGCAAGGCTGGCATTTCACCCAGATAGCTCCTGCATCGGCCCTAGAGGGCAAAGCTGCTTCATACCTTGCTAAGGCCTCCACCCCATCGCTCTGCTGCTCAGCAAACAAGTTCAAGCAGATATGACGTGTAACTAGCGTCACAAATTCTTGTCCTTGACAGTCCATATCTGCAGGTACCGCTGCTATGAATGGTTTCCAGCAGCCTTGTCTCTGTTGGTGCGTTAGTGCTGTACAGCTGGAGTAGACACCCGTTGAGCAAACAACCTGTTTGGGCGTGGTTTGTTAGCAAGTTGCAGAACTTGTGTACTGTTGCGTCAATGACAGGTTGCCGCTCACTTTTTCTACAGTCATAGGTTTAACAGCATACGTCGTGTCTCTGTACTGGAAACATGGTCCTTGTGGGCTGCCTGGTGCTCCTGATGCTTGTAGCAACTCAATGCTGAGAACTGAGGATATCAGTCCTTGCTGCAGCTGGTGCAACCTGATGAAAACTGCATCCTGGGCTTTGGGCCCTAGCAGTTGTTCCACAGCACCATTCTGTTCGGTCAAACTGATGTGAAAAGATGCTTTGCAAGGCACTTTGGCACTCTTGCATCTCTTCGTTCGCTCAGAACTGCACAGGCGTTCAGTTGCGTGGATGAAAGCCTGGTTTCGTAAGAACAGCTCTGCATCCATTGTTCAGGTAGTGATAAGCTCCGAAACAGCTGCAGCCTTTCTATCGCAAAGTTTCAATGCATCCAGAACTATGGCAATACAGAGGGTACAGCATCAACCAGCAACCCAACAACAAGCAATCTGATGGCTGAAGAGAGGCTCAAGGTCGAGGTGATGCGTATGCTCCAACAAGAGGTGCCTTCAATCAGTTCACCGGACGCGATGCTGCTTCTATGAAACAGTGATTTGTAACACAACGACAGGCACCCAGAGCACTCTCCACACGCCATGTAGCATGACACGGTTCAGCTAACCTTGCTCAAAGTGGATTGAACGCGTCTAGTGTGTCCGCACCAAATACAGCACACAAGGCAGCAGGGCTGGTAAGCATGCAGCGAGCTGTGCCTTCCCTGCTGCAGGCCCTCACAGGTATGTATATAAAGTACATGAATAGCATATAGATGGCTTGGGGATCAGTTCCGTCAGCGAGGTTGAGCACCAGCAGGCCGACGATCTGTGCTTCTTCGCGTTGAGAACGTAGCAAGGCAGCAGCGACTGACGTGCGGAGTGACGCATGTACTGAAGTGCTTTGAGTGTTCGTGAACAGCGCAGTATGACAGATCACGGCTCGGCCCCTTGCATCCAGCAGGCCCTCAGTAATCTTTCACAGCTAGTCAACCCCAAGCAGCCAGTCAAACAGCGGGAATGGCGATACAGCATATTCAGGAAGTTGAGGCGTCGGTACGAGCTATTTGAGCTCTTTAAGTGCGGCAAGATGCCAGTAAGTCACTCATGGCGCCAGTACTGCTGCTGCTGGTGTGCTGCTTGTCTGTAGGCCCCAGCAGTGTGCTTCAGGGAGCTGCCTGTCAGACTGCACGCTCTTTGTCCAGCTATACATTCAGCGGGTTCTCAGATGCACCACCAGCTGCAGGCAGCAGTGCCATATCAGTCAAAGCATCCACTGATGGCAAGGCAGTATCAGTCGATGTCACAGCTGGCAAGGCAACAGCCAAAGCCAGTTTCGCAGCAAACAGCATCAAGCAGTGAGTTCACTGCATCTCTTCTGCGTGCCGTGCCTTCAGCAGTTTCGTCAGCAGGCGTGGTTATCGCAAGCCATGATCTGAGCTTATGTTGAACATGCTTCTCGCTGTCCTGCTGCTGTCCTGTAGACCCATAGCCTAAGCATGAGGTGTATCATATGTCGCAGGTTGCAAGCAAACCCAATCACCTTGTACGAGGCAAGCCGTGTGAGTGTACTACATGCATCCTTCATGGAGTACCTACTGCGCCTTGCCAACGAGCGCTACAACCTGCTTGCACAATGGCCAGACTTCACAACCATGATGGGCAAGGACTACTACTACAGGTCAGGCGATGCCTGGGTTGCAGCATAAGCAGCTGTGCAGGGTTCTGCTGCCCGCACCACATGCCTCTTTTTCTAGGCTGCATGTTAGCTGCGCTGCATTCTTCCCATCACAGCAGCTGAAAGCTGATTGGCCAGGTTATGTCAGAGCTCATTTGATTCATTCCCTTCACCTGTACAGGTCGCATCCTGAGGAGGTCCGCAAGTTCTACGCCCTTATCGATGAGTTCCACCGTATGTGGGATGTTGTAACTGAGTTTGACAGCCTAAGCCACCTGGCTACACAGATGATTCCAGTGAGTGTTGCTATGGCACATGATGCCATCATGCTAGTCCACTAGGGAAACGCAGTGCAGAATGTGACTTGTCAAGGTGTATGTGTTTGCCATTGTCGCCCTGATTGTTCTTGGAAATTCATCAGTGACTGTGTTGCACCTTCAACTTGAGTATTGCTGTAGTATCCTCAAGGGTGACTACGCCATGACCACGCAACAGGCTGACTGGAAGGTCACCATCATCCGGTGTCAGCCATCTAAGCAGGATATGCTTTCTTATTATCATCGCAGACATATCGCAACCGCCACATGAATGTCCTGGGTCCAGCTGTCAGCCCAACTGTCGCTAATGGTGTTGTCACTCAATTTCTTCTGGCCAAGGCACAGTGATTGCAGCCGATGCAGCATGTGTTGATACACAGCAAAGTGCAAGTTGGGAGCTTGGGTGCAGCAGGACAGCAGACCAGCTGGCGTGCATATAGCATCATCGACAGGACCAGCAGTGCCACGCAAATGCAGTTTGAGTTGGCAGCAGCAGTGGCACCGGGCGCAGTGGAAGCTTTGAACTGCATGTGGTTTCAGCATCCCTTGGCTTGGTTGACAGGGTGTGAGCTGGCTATCAGCAAGTGATTGCAGCAGTATTGTGGTAGGGAACACCTTGAAGACAGAGCAGCTGTGAGGACAAGAGACAACTCAGCCTCCTTTGCATAGCCTTGTCATTCCGCAATTGGCCAGTACTTTGAGCAGAGTGTAACTTGTTGGCCACCATCTGAACCATTGTATGTCAGCCCGAAGCACGCAGTGTGTCCCCCGCTTGATGGTATGTGACTTCATAAATTTACATCGCATCGTCAGTCCTGTGCCTTCTATTGCTGTGGGGAGCTGACTGTACGTAAGCAGTAGATGGCCCTCGCTCACGACGATGGTTTGCTTGCGGACCAAGTGCTGAACTTGTGTCAGAGGCTTGTGAAAGCAAGTTGGAGATGGTTGGTTTGAGCGGTGTAATCAGGCTTCAGGCTCCCCGGATCATCAGAATGCTCAACCATGGAGTGCATGGAATTACTTTCAACTTCAAATTTCATGAGATGCATGGTGCCATCTCCGTGTGCAAGAGCACCAAACATAAACATGGGTGCTATCTTTTTGATGTACCCATGCACTGCTGCGTCCTGCTACCTGATTAACGGTGTCAAGCTACGGGTACAGAACCGATGCCCCGCGGCGCGTGACATAATGAGACTGACTCAGTCTTTGTGAACCGGAAACAATTCTACTACACGTCTTTTTTTATCGAATGGACTGATAAATTGTTGGGATGTGGTCTGCTCAGTCAATCCTCGCTACAGATATGCAGTACAATTGTTGCCTTCTGCACGCCTTGCAGCCCAGCTGACGTAGGAGCTCCTGAATAGTTTGATGACTGTGATGCGGCTGCTGGAACCGGTTGGGTGGAGCTGGCCATGTGTCAGGCACCTGGAACAGGTCAGTCCTGATGCCGTCCGCCGTTACCAGCATGCTGAAGCCTGGATCCGCAGCGCACAAGACAACAAACAACCCAGCTACTCGTTTTGTGATGGTTCAGGAGCGCGAGGGAGCGGACTCAGAGGTCAACACAGAGTTGACGAGTCAGCAACTTGCTGCCTGGGTGAAGGCTCTCCTGGGTGAGTGCAGAACACATGATAGAGTAGTAGCATCAAGGACAATTACAAAAATGGCTGAACTTGCAAAGTTCTTTGGAGAGGTTGCAGAAACTGCAGCCCTGCTGCCACAATAGCATTGGTGGACTCTAGGTAGACAGTCTGAATGCTGAGCTTCCACTCTGTAACCAGTAGACCGCAGCACATATACTCCAGTCGTCCCAACATTGTTGCTGAGGACCAAGATAGGTAACACACATATGGCTACCATGCTGTACACTGTCTGTGAAGCTTGCTGACAGCATTCCTAGATGTCCTTGTTGATGTTCCACAGTCGAGGATTATCAGCTTGTCATAACAGCAGACTCCCTGAGACTGCTGCCACAGCAACTGGCGTATGACTTGATGGGCCCCATGGTGTTGGCGGCAGTGGACTCACGATCCACCCTGCAACAGCACCAAGGCTGTCGCTTCACTCCACAGCAGTCTTCAGCTCAGCAGGTGCAAGCCAACGCGCAGGTGAAGCCAATGCAGCAGCAACTACAAGGCTTGCAGCTTGTCAGCATAGACCTGCAGGAGCCCATTGCACAGCCTCTGAGATGTTGTTTGGAAGCATATACGCATTTGCAGCAGTTGCACCTGAAAGACCTCAACATGGATGTTCCAGTGGCGAAGGCACTCGGCAGCATACTGCACCATAGCACCCAGGAGGTCTGCAGACAGAGCCGCAGGTGTCGGCTTCACTCATTGGAACTTGATGGTGTGTTCATGTGCGACTTGGCATGGCAAGCTTCTGCAGACGGACTTGGAGCCGGGTGCGGCCTGCAGAGTCTCAGGTGTGCAGCACAGTCATCAGCAGCTGTCGCACAACCCGTCCTTGCACCAGCTCTGCTCGATTGCAACTGAAGATATGCAGCAACCCGCTGATATATGACTGAGTACCCTAGCTACAATTGGTCGCTACATGCATTTAGACCTGTCGATGGTGACTTGTAGGTTCTCCTACTGCCTCACAGCCAGCAGCCTGGGGTTGCTTGCAACTGCCATTGCATCTGGCTGTAGTCAGTTGCAGAGGCTTGAGCTGTCGCATAGTCTGTTGGAAAACTCTTCAGCAAGCATGTATACAGATACCAATGCAGACACAGCCTGGGTGCAGCTGTTTCAGGTAGGAGGTGTCTCAGTGAATTGCGAAATCTGTTGAGAAGATCATCAGGGTTGTTACCCAGCCAGTGATGCAAGGCGCACAGCTATGCATTGCCATGTAGGGTCCATATGAAGGGCATGAACACTATCCGCATGAACACTATCCGCAAGTGTTGGCACCTGGTGACTGCCAGCATGGAGTACAGTTTAGAAGCAGGCTGCCAAACAAGTGGTCTGCGTGTTGTGCAGGGGCTGACTCACGGGTGCAAACAACTACAGTGTTTGTGCCTGATGCACTGTACCCTGGGCGTCACAGCAGCAGCTCAGTTGGTCAAACTGCTTCATACACTACCCCTACAGCAGCTGACTCTGCAGCACTGCTGTGGACTTGGCCAGGTGTGAGAACTGCTGGGGTCTTCAAAGACAGAGCCTCGTCAACACCTAGCAGATGGGCTTGCATCATTCAACTTGCCTGCTATCCCTACTTTTGAGCACTTGGAGTATAGCTTCAATGATGGTGTTTTGTTGGCGCCCTGCTTATTGCGCACCACTGGGTCTGTTGCAGGGCTTACCGCAAGTCATTGCAGCTGCAGCCAGCTGTTCTACCTTGCAGCGCCTGGACCTCAGCAATACTGGATGCACAGATGATGGCCTCAAAGCACTCGCAGCCACCAACTGGATTGCAGGACTGTCAGCCATGGGGTCTAGGACCAGGGCTCTGGGTCTGATTGAACTGCTTGTAGGTGGCAACAGACTGTCTGGAGCCTTTGTCAGTCAGGTGCTTGCTAAGCAGCTGACATCAGGGCTGCTGAGCAATGTGACAGTGCTGAATCTGGCAGGTTGCTCATCAGTGGGTGATGAAGGTGAGACAGTTGACCACACGTGCTTCGATATCTCTATAACAAACGTGATTAGGAGCAAGCATCCCAGCGCTGCGCCTGGCTGCAGATGGCTTCTCAGCTTGTCTAGGTTGAGTAGCTCTCATGCCCTTACTCTGTTTCTGCTTCAGGTGCTTTGGCTTTGGCATCAGTTCTAGCTAGTGCCAGGCTGGAGTGTCTGGATGTATCTGGCTGTGAGATCACTGATTATGGTGCGGAAGCACTGGCAGCTAGTTTGGTTCCAACATCAGCAGCAAGCGTGAAGGCGGGTCTGAGGGGTCAAAGCACTAAAGCATCACATCAGCCAGCCAGTTCGCTGCTGCGGATAAAGCTGTCTGACAACCAGTTCACTGCCGTAGGTAAGGTGCCAGGGGTATTGAGGTGTGTCCAGCAGCAAGCCACATATGCATACAGCAGCATGCTCACTTGAGTGTACTGTAGGCACTGTTGCAGGCACGCATCTGCTGTGTTTGACCCGCTGCATCACCATCTATGCAGGTATCCAGCAGTTTGCAGCAGCAATCAGCAAGCCGGACTGCAGATTAGTCCTGCTGGATGTCAGCTTCAACTGGGTGGGACCTCGAGCCATGCAGCCACTGGTGACAGCAGCAGCTGAGAGGAATGCCAGCACAGCAGACAGCAACAATCATATAACTGTTCTCCATGAATGCTTGCCTGAGTATTGGCGTGTCGAGGCAGCCAAAGCAGCAGCGGCAGAGAATCTGCAAGAACCAGCAGTGGATGAGGTGCTTGATGTGGAAAGCTCGATTAGCTTGTGTAACAGCAGCAGCTATTGCGAACATCACAGCTGCAGCAGCTCAGCTGGTAGCAGCCAACGCCACTCTGCTCATGATGTCGGGGAAGATGCCTTGTGTCAGGCAGTGCAGGGTGACAACAGTATTGACCAACAGCATAATACCGGCATGGCTGGCACAGTGTGGACCTTCAACAGCTTGTTCTGCAACGAGGGTTTACAAGTGTCAAGGGCATCGTCAGCAATAGCTGCTGACGTTGATGCTGGCGATGACATGTGCAGGATATGTACAGAGTCTGACTGCAGGTCTGACAGCAGCAGCATGGATATACCAGCCTGTATAATTGAGAGTGGTGTCAGCCACATGCTGATGCAGACAGCAGGTAGCAGTGTGACCACAACACTCCCTGTTGAGTCAGTTCTGCCGCCCTGTGCATTGAATGCAAGTAAACATGAGACTAGAGCTGGTTTGAGTTCTCAATCAGTACAGCTGCAGCAGAATCTTGCAGCAGGAGTTGCTAGGGCGGGTCCTGCTGCAGAGGCTTCTGCTGCTAATAGCACACAGTCTGTGGATGTGGGAGACAATGGCTTGGATGATGTAGGTAGAAGTACCTGTCCGCATGAGGCTGCAGGGTTGCGGTCGCAGCACGTGCATGGCTTGGCTGCAGACCCATCACAGAGCGATGAGATCAGTGGTCTGCGTGATCAGCAAGTGGCCACTGGTTCCAGCAGCCAGGAAAGCAGCACCAGCTGTCAGGGGCAAAGCTCCAAGGCAGCATCTACGATGCCCAGGAGCATGGTTGCAGGAACAAAGGTTATGGGACATTGGCGCGCACAGGCTAGTGACAGCTGCGGCAAGCAGGGGTCTCAAGCACAGCCTGAGGGTTCAATCACTTCTGGCTTGGCCATGAGCAGTGGTATCAGGAGTACTACGGTTGGTAGTGCAGCCATAACTGCAGGGTCATCGACATCTACCCATGGTGCACCTTTGTCGTCAACACCACCAACTCCCGGACTCAAAACCCTGCGCAGCATGAGATGCAGGGTTGCAGCTGGGCAGCCAGGTCAGTGCTTGTCACCAGCTCAGCGACCCAGACCTCCAGGGACACCATGCAGCAACCCCCACAGCGTGCAGAGTCCCATTCTGCAGAGTGCCACAACCAGTGGTGATGGTTGGTGTGTGGTGGGAGCTCAGCATCAGGTGAAGGCTGTCGCACAAGCATCTCTTGTGTGCAGGCAGTTTGCAGAAGCTACAGATGCTGTGTTGAGTGTGGACCATGCAGCAGTAATCGCTGAGCAGGATGAATTGGCAGTGAAGGAGTGCTTGGTCAGGGCCACTGCCGCTAGGACTGCCCCTGCATTGCCATCTGTGACGAGCTAGACTCTCTTTATCGAATAAATTTTGTAGCAGCATTGGAGCATTGGCTTTTGCTGAGCAGCAAAGGCCAGGTTGGCTGGTGATTGCAGGATGACGCTTTCAAAGTTTGCGTCACCCACGTTGTTGCAGCGGCCTCCATGCGGCCTCCATCGAATTGAGTTGGTGTTTGCTGCCTGTGTGCCTTCCTCTTACATGCCATGTGACACTGCAAATATTCTCACATGTGTGTGGCAGCTTACAGTCCATCATGGAACCCAGATACATACAGCCATGAGGGACAGCTACAGAGGCACTCTTCCTTAGCATACTCTAGGACCTGTCCTATGTACACAGCATACTCAGTGGCGACCATCGCAGGTGCAGCATGACTGTGTGTTCACCAGTTATCAATTGCTGAAGTAGGCTGATGTGCAAGCTGTGAGGATAACATGCAATCATCACAATGTGCATCGTTACTGGCATCAATAGTTTGTGGTTTTTATGTTGCGGGAACTGTGCTGCAGCTGCATTCAACTGGCTGATGGTCTCAGTGCTATGATAACCGCTGGGGGTTGGCATTAGATGCTTCTGTTGAGTTCCAGCATAGAGTGTCGAAGCTCACACTGCAGATCTCTATTGTTTTGCATACATAAGTAGTAGTTTGTATCGTGGTACTCCTCCCAGGCAGGCGATAGTTTCGGGCCGCGTGTCGGAGCGTAGTAGCCCTACTGAGGTTGGAGTTGGTGGACGGAAGCGAGCATACACAATGCATCGACAGTACGCACAGCTGGTACGGCTGCCAAGTCTGCTAGTGATGTTGATGGGCAGGAATGGGAAGGATCAAGCTTATTTCGAGCCGTCGATGTACTGCCTCGTGCATCGCGTCCGGCCGCCCCGGTGCGCTGGCAATTAGCTGGCACGATCAAGTGATTTATGGGCGTCAGCTGCACTAACCAGTACTGTCAGCCTGCTCAAGTTGTCTACGTCAGGGAGCCTCCTCGCCGTGGCGGCAGATTGTGCGCAGAATACATCCGTGTTCGCGCCTCGGTATCATCGAATAGTGACTCGTAAGATAAGCTTTTCGGAACTTGAGGTGGAGTTGGCCTGATTAGACGCCACCTGTTGTACAGCGTGCTTTTGCTGCCACGGAGATAGCTATCTATAGGCGACCGTTGACTTGCAGCTTGGAGCGAAGTTTGCTGTTCAACATGAGGGCCACGAGAGCAAATGCCGTCTGGTTGCACGTATCAGCCATCATGTCCCTCGTATGCTGGCTTTTTGTTTGCTATTGCATCAACGACTATATGAAACATTACAGAGCACTTCTTGGCCCGCCTAGCGAGCGTGATATCTGGGAGGGCGGGGATGTTGTTCAGGCTATCAAGCAGAGAGCCCAAACTGCAGCATTATACCTCCAAGGATTCTCATTTTCCCTTGCCATCATTCTGTTTGCTGCCACAGCACAGTCTCTTTTGGCGTTCAGAAA
>JARWLF010000792.1:0-12957 GCA_029853055.1 Scenedesmus sp. KT-U
CCAAAGTAGAGCAGTGCCAGAGCCCCCTTGCCGTGACGTGACAGGTTCTTGCTGAAGTACTGAGCAGCAGACAGCGGCTTGCCATGAACTGGATGATGATGAACATATCAGCAGCAGGAGCAACATCAGCAGGAGTGCAGCAGTATGGACGATGTTGATGCAGTTTCATCTGGTGGCTGCTGATTGCCTCAATCAAGTGTGGTTGTGCAGCAGAACTTGACCTGTCTACAATCGCAAAAGCCAACATCCTGCTCAAACAGCAAACATTGGCTGCCACCGCTGCTGCTGTTCGCTGTATCACATAAAGACGCCCTCAACAGTTTCCACTACTTCTACTTGTCCTCCCGCACCTCTGTACCCGTACACGAGTCCACTGTCAGTGTGAGCCAGTCTCATGAAGTTCTCAGCATTCTCCAGAGTCATGCCACACTGCGGAGGGAGACGGAGCAAGAAGCTGTCTCAGACACCAAGGTCAGGTACTGCTGTGCAACAACAGAAAGAATGATTGAGAGAGGTAGGTGTCTGCGAATGAAGCCGTGACGCCTGTCACAAAACCAGCTTCTACTGCCCTTGTGCAAGCTTAGTCGTTCTGCCTCTGCTGCTTGGTGCTGGTTGCTTACCCCGTCATCTGAGCATCTGAGCGTTGTGATCGCGCCTGCTGTTCTCCCAGACTCGATTGATATTCGTCCTGCGCTGGCTCTGATGGCGTTGTCTGCAATTTCACTGATGCAGATGGGCACAGAGTAGCCCTCCATGTCTGCACAGGCAACACAGGAGTGCCGGTGGTGGTGTAGCAAGAATGGCTATAGTAGCGCTTCAGCAGTCTGAGAAAAGTTGCTGCGGCGCTGTATCGTATGTAGGCGTGAGCAAAGAGCGCAACAAGAGGCAACCAACACAGCAATTGTGGTGGTCATGCTGTGCAGCTGGCATCAAGCTGCTGTGTCGAGCCCAGGGTCCCTTGGATTGCGTAGCTCACCTTGTCTCATGATGATAGGCTTTGGAGGTATCGTGTGACGCCTCTTGGTGAAGTTCATCGCATCCCCTTGGGGGGCTGCCATGGCTCCCTGCTGCAGCTGAACTGAGTGTATGACGCAGGCTGCTCTATCGCTCAGCGTGTTACTCGCCTGATCCAAGACATCCTTGGAAACAAATCAAAGCGCCAAGTGCCATGTATTTCGCAGCCAAGCCATGGTACCGGGATCGACAGCTATCAATTTGTGTGCGATGGCTGTATTTGAGCGTCAGCGGAACAGTACGGCAGCAGTGAAAGTGTGGACAGACCAGATGAACAGAAACAAAAGAGTGTGATTGAATAGGGTGGGACTTCAGCAGTTCAGGGCCATGAACCTCAATGCTGTGCTGTGAATACGACTGCACACTTGGCACATGTTCCTAACTGGCTTTTGCACTTGTTCAGAAGTGGTTGTAAATAGTTGAAAACAAACCTGACGCGCATCTCTCAGCGTTGAGCCCCTCACTATGGAGCGCTGTGAGTTGTATTTGCCGGTACTGTGTTCTGAGAAGTTCTGGGCAGTCTCGTTGTTCAAGATGTATGCAGACATGTCGTACTATGTTGTTGTTACAGTGTCACCAGGCTGCCGCTACACAGTCACTCTCAAACATAAGCCTCCGGCCCGCTGCGCAGGCCGTGTCCGGATTGCGAACGGCTAAGGCCCAGGCACCTCGGGCAGCATTTAGTAACCACACTGCTGGGCACTTTATGGAATGTATTTTGTCTCGATGATGGTGGTCTCCTACAATGAAAAACACAGCAGGGCAGCAAAGAGAATAGCATGTAACGTGCAAATGTAGGCTGGACGCCACTCACGGTACCGAGTACGGTGCATTTGCTGCGCAAACATCTACGATTGGTCCAAGAGTCATCTAGTATAGATTCGTGCTTTGTCGCCCGGCAGTGCGTCAACGGTTTGCTGCTGATTTCTCTAACAAGCCAAAGTGTGCTAAGGTACTGCCGTACGCAGGCTTAAGCGGTCATAGGCCTTGGCCTGGGACGCCCTGTAAACTTGAAGTATACAAACAAGCCTCATGATTGCCATGACAATTGTCGTAAGATCTGACGTCACACAAGTCTGAATCAACTTGGGACTAATCTGCTGTGATGATAACGAATTCACAACCGCATCAACTCATGTCAGATTGGTCAGACAGAAGCCGGGTTTGTCGCACACCATCATCCAAAGCATGCTGCTCAGCTGCTGACATCCCATACAGCAAACGCAGCAGAGATAACAGACATCCCGACATAAACATAAACGACAATATCACAACTGTCCATGCTGAGACAAGCATGCTGGACCCTGTGCAGTCCGACAACCCTGCAATAACGTATTGCGGCAATACAAGATTACGCTTGACCCAACATAACTGCAGACTTCATTGACGTCTAACGGCTGGTAGTGGTTGCAGTACATATACTCGACATACAGCCCCAAGCAAAGGGATCCCTAGGTCCACAGATCAAACATGCCTCACAGCAGTGTAACCAATGCATCTGACGACTGTAGCAACAAAGTGGTGTCCGCTCGGGCCAGAACATAAGTGACCACCGATTGAAACCACTTTCTGAAGACAAACCTGTTTGCTAACACACGGAGCTGAACCAAACCACCACTTGAAACGTCCCTGATCATAGTTCTCTCACCTCAGATTCACAAGCTGCTGCTCAAGAGGAGCATCCTACTACTGTGAGAGTGCAAAACCCATCATCGTCCCATGCTCAGCACATACAGTGAACAATATGTTCCACACATCACTCATGATTGTGGGCACCGTGCCGGCATGGAGTCACTCTCAATTGCTGTCATGTGTAAGGTAGAGAGCGCAGTACAGAACCAGAGTTGCAGCAATCCACCAATTGCAAGAGATGTACCCAATACGTTCCACAGACTGCAGCTGCTATATTGAGATATAAATGCCAATAAGATAGCAGCCAAATGGCCGAAGAGTTGTTGCACGCGCAGATTACTGCAATAACACGATTCAAGTTCATGAAGCATCAGGTGACCGCATCACACACAACTGGGAGTGATATACAGAACAAGTATCAGCGCAGTTGCCCAAGACCCCTTGCCCATGCATGGACACTGCCTTGCATATGCAACCAACATTCTGCCAGCACTCACAAAGTCATACAACGTGTTGCACCGAGTATATCAGACACGCACTGACTCGAAGGACCATGGTAAGTTCCAGCACCAAATAAGTACCAATAACAGCTGTTACAAAGTTATTAAACAGTAGTGTAACCGTCGCTATGATCAATAAGATCACACCACATGAGATACTGAACCTCGACACTGCAGAGCAATGCAGGACGCTTGCGATATGCATTAATGGAGAAGTCGCAGCTCACAGTCCTACAGACTGGCCATGTCAAGTCACAACTCCATTGTTATTGTGCCGTTGCACTCATGACTCTGTAGCAGGCAGCAGTACAAATGCACATGGCAACTGCCAATTCATGACCAGGCATGTGTGTATTGGGACCCTCTGCCCTGACACACCCACCACCCTGTTCACAACGCCCTGTACTCATGTCTTGCAGCAGGCGAGGCATGCCTGTTCATATACTCGGTGATATCACTAAACCTCTTCTTCACTTGACCCCGGGCCAAACCTCACACACTGGCGATTTGATGGTGCAGCTGATACTGACAGCTGCTTGCCGTGGTCTGGTGCACTGCCAGGCACTCAAATTGTGTTCCTCATGTGGCGAGTGTGAGTCGTTATTGTTTGCTGTCCAGGCTGACAATGGCTTCACAGACTGGCAGGGGCGCATGGGAGGAGGCAGCAGCAGGGGAAGGAGAGCGCAGACAGCAGCCAGTAGCAGAAGCAACAGCAACAAGATGAGTAAGGCCATGCCTGCGAGGCAGTTGAATGTCTTGTTTGGTCACGACAGGATGTTCAGCACCAGTTGCAGGTGTATGCAGCATTGACATTGTCTGGTGCGGTCAGCAGTTGGGCATATGTTCCCCGGCACAGATATGACACAATGTGACATGAATCTTGGGAGCAGTATTGTGATCCATGGTGCAAGCAGCACCATCTATTGCCTGATATGTTGTGCAACATGCCGCAGCTACTCACTTGATGTTGGCTGCAGCACAAAGGGATAGCAGTGGATCATCAATCTTGCCAGTTGTGGTTTGTCCAAGGTATCAATAAGCTGCATCATCAACCTCCTGGTGGTCACTGTCTGCTGAATGTGGAGCTCCCAATGTTGGACAAGCAACTGCTGCAGCTGACTGGCAGTTGCAGGATCAAGGTTGCTTACTGACGTCTGTGTGACTTCCCTTCTCTTGCTGCTGCTGCTGCTGTGAGTGCTGGCATCATCCCCACTACTGCTGCTGTCGTCATCAGCATAGTAGGTGTCATCATCAGCATCCTCATCATTACTGCTGCTGCTGCTGTAAGGGTTTCTGCGGTGGTTTACAGGCATGCTGGCAGCAGTGACAGCAACACTGTTGTCGATGGCCATAGCACTGTCTTCTGACCCTCGGTCATCTGCACCAGCAGTGGCACCGCTTACATCTGTTGCCACTGATTCCACATCTACAACCAGAACACAGCCACTGCCGCTGCTGCTGCCGACGCCGCTACTGCTGTTGAGCAGCTCTCTTATCTCCCGCTTCACCGCTGCACTGTCTTCCTCCCATGTGTGCTGCTGCTGCTTGTGCTCATCAAAGGCAGCAGTAGATTGTTGAGATTGCACTGGGGACAAGTTCGCACATCTTAGGGCATGAAACCAGTGTTCCTGCAGCAGTGAGCACAGCAGGAACCTCATAAGTTGTTGGGTCTAGCTGCAAATAAATGTTGATCAGACGATCTGACTGTGCAGTGGCTGAACTTGACCTGGTCACAGCAGCGGTGTCAGCTAGGGCATGATTGTGCTGTGTCACAGTGCCCATATTGCTAAACTACAGTTCACTGATTGCATACCTTTGGTGCTGTCTGCTGCCTCCTGGTGTCAAGGTTGAATGCTTCTAGCTTCCTCAACATGTGGGGCTCCACGGTATGCAGCAGCAGGTACAGCTCTGTCAACTCGCTCAGAGTGTCAACTAGAGTGTTGCCCAACAAGGGCAGTGTGATTGGGTTGTCGGCATCGTACATCTGATAAGAGGTGCGCAACACCAGGCGAGGCTTCATCTACTGTAGAAGACTGCAGCCAAGTAATGGACTCTGGAGTCACTGCTGCTGTGAGGCACCTGCTGCTGTAGCTGTTGCCATCTTTGCTGCTGCTGCTGCTGCTGTTGGCGACGTACTGCTGAGCTGCTTCACACGTATCCCAATGGTTCCAACAGTACTTTGATGCTTCATGACAGATATAGTTGCTGTTTAACAGGCTGCTGTGATCAGCAAACAGTCCAGCTGCAATGCTGTTGTGGAACCTGTCCTGCTGCTCCTTGCGCTCATTCAGCATAGTCTCCCTGGACAGTTGCCAACAAGCAAATGCGCACCGACAGTGACAGAATCAAGGGTGTGAAGAATGTATGGTCTGCATGTGGAAGGCGTTCGCGCACCCCGTTGTGAATGCTGCTGCTGTTGCTGTTCTTCACAACCAGGTGCCACAGACTGGCTCGGTAGAGGCAGGTGTATCACAGAAGACTTTCTGACGCATCCAGAGCTCAACGAGTTTGCATTATCATAAAAAAAGTGCACTGCTGGGACCGATGCCATCAAGTGTGGGTGTGGTACCTGGTTAAGAGACAGGTCATCGTTCGCACTGTCCCGCTTCTGCAGCTGAGACTCGTTGCTGTTGTTGTTGCGTCTAAATTCAACAAAACACATATTGGCTTCTTGGTCAGACGTCTGGCCCTTGCTGGCTTGTTCGCTGTGGCCGGTTGATGTGCTTTGCAGGCAGTGGGCAGATTACCATCAACATACTCCAAACTCTCCATACATCAGAACCCTCACTACAATTTACAAATCTACGTTGTGCTTCAAAGGTGTCCGAACGCCGCTAGCACAGATACTGCGACAGTTCAGGCACGTCGATCGGGTGTGAAACTGAATACACTGACAGACGAGACTCTACATCGTGTGCAGCTGTCACTGAAATCAAGTGACGAAAAATGCAAACGTCCAGGGTAACAATTGCTGGCGGTCGTCAACGACGACTCGTCATGCAGAGGATTGACAGACGAACAGATCCATGTAGGGCTGTCCTTGATCGCGTTGTTTGCAGTCAGATTACAAAGCTAATTTTGAAGTAGCAAAACTTATGTTTTGAGATGATGTCAAGTTCCAACTAGTTCTGGTGCAGAGGCTTCTAACTTGGGGTGCCCGAATGACACTGCTTCTAATGCTCGCCCGCGCTGCACGGGACGAGCTCGCCGTGAGCTACAATAGCTGACCATAGCTTCAAAGTCTGACAAAACAACCTTCTGCACAACTATTCCGAGTTTCTGATGCAGCTTGCATGTGGCCTTACAGGTACCTGAAAGACAATACCTTGCAACTGCCGGCAGACGCATTGTTACAGCTTGTAGAGTATTTATTCAAACAATGCATCCCCTCTTCAGGTTGCTGTTGAAGTGCTCTAGTCATCTGACAATGCTGAAAACATTAGTGAGTTGATTGCGCTTCAATCAATCACCCAGGCTGATGCCATCACTACTGAGTATTCATGTGGCCAGCTCGAATTGCAAGACAGGTGAGCCACATTTTCACTGTTTGAAGCACATAAAGATTGATCTGGAAGTCCCTGGTTGTTGTAATGCTGTCAGTGCTCTCAATTCTGCCAGTCCGACTGCCGGGCAGTGCCAGAGAGCCTTCAAGGAAGAAACTTGAAGCCTTCAAGAGAAGTTCTCTCAGACTCTGAGAGACACTGTCGGACAGGCTGTCAAGTACATCTCTTGACACCAGTATGGCCCAACACAAGGTGGCTTCATCTCATCTACTGCGACCCAACGATGAGGCAGCAACGACCAAAAAACATTGGCGGCTCCCGGATTTGAAATCCGACTGGCAAGGCAATGAAAGTGCCTATCAAGCGACTTGGAGTGCATTGACCTTCAATGTTCTCTTGCAATTGGAGTCAAGACTGTTCACAGTTACATGCTTTACTGACCTGCAGGCTGGTCAGGCTGACAAAAGCACCACTTGTTTCATAAGTAGTATGGTGCGGTACAAATGCTCTACCAGCAATGACTACATGGCAGCACAGAACACGCACTGCCAGTGGCGGCGATAAGCTCCACTGGGTGTATGTCTGACCTATACCAGCTGCTAACTGCACAGTGCCGACCGCAATCCGGTAAACGGTGAAAACTCAGCTGCATCAACACAGCTTAGTGGTTTGTATGTGGATCGTCCGCAGCACTGTTCATTGTTGAGCTGCATTGCAGTTGAACTTGTGAGTTGATCACACAGGTGTTCCTGATAACCAACAACATCAATGTGCCTAGAACTAATTACAATTGGGAACAATACGAAGTGCAACCAGCAGTCCACAAAGTTCTGACTGCAACCACACATATGCAGTATGAGCTACTAGTAGTATAGCAAACACACAATTCTTTCACCATTAGGATTGTCAGAACTTTGCTGTAGCTATAACTTGAACATCCACAATACTGCGTTGTTTTGTTTGTCATATTTTGAGGAACAGACACTACATCATATGTAGAGCACACTTGTTGCTGTTGTTGCTGTAAACTGATTCCTTTGCTGGAGCTTTAAGTGAAAGGTCCTGACTCGCTTGCGTATGCCAATCATGCAATTACAGTTCAATCACCAGTCTGTCTCTGAGCAACAATGTTTGCTTCAACACACCTTGATCAAACACGCTCAACTGAGCAACTGTGCTATTCAGCAAATGCGCTTATACTGCTGATGCCTGAGTCGTCATGGTGCCTTGCCTCCGGCTGATACACCGGAGTCTCCGGCTGATCTCAGCCATCTCATACACGCCACCATGAAGTGATGTGCATCAGTAGCATACACCGGCGAGGCCAAGGTATATACCATGTTTCTCTCATTGCACAGATGAAGCTTGATCCAAATTGCATGACCAATGCAGGAGACAATTGCTGGATGTGTCACAGTACTGCTAAGTACACATCTGATGCATACTAGGCCTCTGCATCCTACTTATCAATTCCTCTTACAGTGATCCACCAGCAAAACCACCACCACCACCAGCAGCAGCCGCAGCAGCAGCCAGATGCTCACCACTACCTCCCTGCCAGCCCCCGAGTGTGCGAGCAATACACTCGCTGACTGCATGAAACGCAGACAGCAGTGTGAGGCGTGTTACAAGCTGGAAGTTGGTTCATGTATGCGGGGCTGCATGCCATATTGTGAATCCGCTGCATGAGCTTGCACGAGGTAGACTGTTTCAGCAGCGCAGAAGATGACGAAAGAGACTCATGAACAGCTGCAGACTGCATTTCCCACATAAGAGATAGCAGGTGCCGCTACCTGTGCATTGCCCAACATCAACTGCTATGGCCCAGGTAGCAATTTCTTACTTGGCACTGGCTGCATTGTGAAGGGGTAGGCATACACTCCAAACTTGGCCAGCTGTAGTTTGTCCAGGGTATTGATGAACAGCATGATCAGACTCCTGATCAGAAGCATGCGCATGCGCAGGCTCCTCTGCCAGGTCACAAGGCAGTGCTCAAGTCGCTCTGCTGACACAAGATCCAGCCCTGGCAGCTGCAGCCCCTTGAACTCCGACTGTGATCTTGATGATGAAGATGACGAGGGTCTGCCTGATAGCGCTGCTAGCAGCTGACTGCTCGCATCAACACCTGCTGCTGCGTCTCGTGGTGCAGGCGAATTGCTGTTGTTATTGCTGCGTAGCAACTGCATGACTTCTTGTTTGACGGGCCAAAGATCGGCCTCCAGAGCCAGGCGCTGCTGCATGTAGAGGGTGAAGCCTGATGTGATCTGTTGAATCTGATCTGGCCTGAGATCAACACGCTGGATGATGCTTTCCCACAGACCCTACAACAGTGGTGCAGCATTAGGTGGCAAACACACGCAGACTTGTAGGAAGATACTATCGGATGCAGTTGCATGCTGACAGAGCTCTCAACATAAACCGGCGTAGCAGACTAAGTTGCAATTTGAGAGTATCCTGAAGTTGTGTGGTGCAATACAAATTGATGACTCACCTCAGGTGCTGTTTGTGCCTCACAAGTATCCGCATTGAGCTCTGACAGCTGAGGCAGGATCTCAGGAGACACGGCGAACAGCAGCATGTGCAGCTCCACCACACGGTCAACAGAGTCCTCAAGGGAGTCAGCCATCAGACGAAGTACGTTGGGGTTGTCAGCCTGACTCATCTGGAACGAGATGCGCATTGCCAGGTGCTTCAGCCGGGTTGCAACCTCATGCAGTGATGCTGATTGTGCCCAGGCGACCTCTTCTGGGGTGATGGCTGCTTTGAGGCGTCTGATTGTGTAGGACTCCTGGCTGGATGACGTGCTGCTCATGGTGCTGCCGATGAGCTGAAGAGACTGAAACACCTCCCAGTCCTTCCAGACTGTTTCAGCTACAGCTGCTGCATCGTCATTGCTGCTGGTTACAGGTGCGTGCTGTAGGCCGCCGAACAGCACTGACGCAATGTTGTGCAGGAAGTCACTTTGCTCCTGGACGCTCTGATATAGGAGCATCTCCCTGCACAGAGAGACAAGAATACAGAAGGCTAGATGTGTGAGTGACTGCTTCTGTGACCTCAAAAGGTCGTTGCAACATTGGGGCTCTGGCTGGAGCCAGAATCCATTAGATGCTTGCCGTTCTGGATGCAGCATCTGGGCTGCCTGCAATGTAGAATTACACTTCTTTACTCTGTGTGGGGCGATTATGAAAAACGTTTGAGAGATGATAAGTGATAGAAGAGTGTTTGATAACTCGTGTCGTACCTTTCCTTGAGCCATAGGTTGTTCTGAGCTGCCTCTCGCTGCTGCAGCTGCAGTTCTCTGACATTGTGCTGCAATCGCTGCACAATCGCCTTGTAAGAGTACACTCGTGACTTTCTCTTGGCCGAAGGAGACCCTCTTCCCTTTTTTTTCCTTCCTTGCTTGGTTCCCGCTGTAGTGCGTTCCGGCTTGCTGCTTGTGATTCCGCTTCTTCTCGCGAGTTGTTGGTCAACCCTTCCAGATCTTCTGCGCTCATGTCGTTGGTCGAGGCCAGAAAGAGGCGCGCAGAGATGTGTCACGCATCACCGACAGGCGTGATGTTGCACTCTAGCAGCAAGATGCAAGATACACAAAATCGCCATCGCAGTGTTGATATCTCTTCGGTGATAATACTTCTGCGACTGCGTCAATGCCGCTATGAGCTAGTAGCTCTGACAGGGTTACGGAGCCAGTGCAAGATTACAGGTAACGTAACCGGCAGCTTCAGTCAGATGATCTGGAACTGAAAGCAATCACATCGAACGAAGATTGTTGATAGCACGCTCTGGTGCACTGCCTTTGCCACACCGTGAGAAGTTGACACAGTCCTGGCCTGGCCGGAGGTTAGTTGTAACTATGGCGCCATAGTGGCCAATTGGCGCTGCGAACCGTGGCCACAGTGGTCAGTTGCCGCACCTAGAAATCGTTCGTCTTACTACGCAATGCAGCAACAGGTGCAGTTAACTGTTGACACTGAAATGTACTGTACTGTATTCAGAACCCATGTGACCGTAGACTTCAGTGTGCCAACCACTGGGACCGTTCGGGACCAACAGCAGGCAACCCATACCAGTGACGCACCAGCATTGGTGGTTACCCTCTCCGGCCACGAGGCCCTTGGAAGTTTTACTGGATTGCGGGCTGACTGCATTGCTCAAGGCAGCAAGGACCAGCAAGGACAGAACCATGTCCGAAGCCCCGCCAGTGCTGGCATATCCAGCTTTTTGAGACTACTTCTGATGAAATGCAGAAACATGCATGGTCCACACACCACTGTGCGTGCTTGGGTTGAAAGCAGATCCACTCCAGGCCTTGTGACCCTTGGGTATGTAAGCCTCCGAGGCTGAGTCACTCGAAGACGGTGCTTGAACAACACACTTTTCATCTCTACACACATCCAGTTTACTTGCAACATGCAGCACTCACTCTACCAGTTGCACATGGCAGCAGCAGCTATACCAGCAGCAACCTGTCATCTCCTCAGCCCTCCCAACCTACTGCCACCTCCTGCTCTAAGTCCTCCTAACCGACCACTACTGCTCTGAAGCCCACCACCACCAGCACCACCCACCCCTCCTGCTGCTGCTGCTCCACCCAGACCCCCCAGGCCCAGGCCAAACCCTGAGCCTCCTCGCCGCTGCTGCTCAGCCTCAAACTGCTGCCGAGCACGCTCTTCTGCTGCTGCTTCTGCTGCTTGCCGCTGCTCCTGCTGATTGATGAGCGCAGATTGAAAGCTGCTGCTGTTGCCAGCACCACCAGCTGCTTCTCCTGAATTGCCAACACCACCAGCAGTACGGCCTACACCGATTGAGGTGTAACAGCCACAGCAGTTTATAGTGAGATATTCAATCACTATGCTTACATCACCTACTGCTGCTGCTGCAGGGTGTAACCAAGGTTACTGATGCAGCAGTAGATCCAACACAACATCAGCCGCTATCAAGAGGTCTTGAAAGATACCTACACAGCAGCGAGCAATGCATCATTCACACCGCCCCACCTTTCCTCCCTGTTGTAGTTCCAGGTGCTCCTGTTGCTGTGAGTGATGTTGTGTCAAACAGATCATCCAACACCTTGTAGTTGATCTTGTCAGACAGCTTCTTCATGGCCTCCATATTGGCTCTGGCAGCAGCAGTGGCATCATTGGCTTCAGGGAGGGGCTGCGGGCGATTGATCTTCCTGCCGGCGCCACCTTTCTTCTTGCTGCTGCCAGCACCAGCAGCAGCCTGCATGGACAGAGGATGTCCATCGGCAACGGTGCCACAGTGGTGCAGAACTGGAAACACTGCAGCACAAAATGCATCATCTCACCCAGCAATGCACACATCGATGACAGCACTCGCACACTCCTTACCTGTTCAGCTGCTGCAACACCTTCTGCTGCCCCATCATCTGCTGCTGCTCCCCCCACCGCTGCCAGGTTCTCTCTGTGTATGCTTGCTTCCATTGCTGCTGCTGCTGCTGCCGCTTCCGCTCGTGCCTTCTTCTGCTCTTGAGCAGCAATCCAATCCTTGTTGATGTGGTTCCACAACACCTGGTGGCAGAAGAGCATGATGCTGATGGGGTAGGCAACATTGAAGGCAACAGAACAAAATGAGCTGATTCACACCAGCGGTGTGCAACCAGCACCATTGCTTGTGTTGCTGCAGCACCTTGGAGATCAACCGCAAGCATGCTGTGTCGCTGCATCCTCAGCTGACGGTGTTCTGACATACTGTTGATCATTACGATCAGACAGAGAAGATCATGGTTGTGATCTAGTCATGATGATGATCATGATCAAGATGATCGTAGCACCATCTGACCTCTTTGAGTTTAACTTCATTTTCTGGTCTGATGTAACTTGCAATCTCATCATCATCAACAGCCTCAAGATCAGTGCCACTGCTAGACGAGTCACCAGCACCATCTTCACCATCTTGGTTCTCATCATGATCATGATCTCCATCAGCTGCTTCATCATCATCGTAATCATGATCAGGCATGGGCACAGGGATGATGGCACCTGGATGCGGAGGAGGAGCAGCAGAAGAGATGTTGAGGTAAATGTGCATATCATCACACTACAAAGCTCACGACATTGGGACCTGCAGGACATCTCAACATACAACCCAATCACCTGCAATGGATGTCGCGGTTGCTATATCTGCAGATACACTGCAATGTCAACTACCAACCTGTTTCTGCTGTCAGTCCTCCCACACTGTCTTGAACCAGGTTAGCAGCAGCAGCATCAAGACGCACACCAAGACCTTCAGTGCTGCTGCGGGCTAGAGCAGCAGCATAATCAGCCTCGTCATCATCAACATCA
>JARWLF010000793.1:0-12949 GCA_029853055.1 Scenedesmus sp. KT-U
CGCCCCTTCCGCTGTCCGGATGCCTTCCGGACAGAACAGCCTAGAACTGGGCTGACAGGCCGACGAAGAAGCGCCGGCCGATGGCGTCGAACAGCGACGGGTCGGTGTTCGACTGGACCTGCGCATCGCCCAGCAGGGGCGGCCGCCGGTCCATCACATTGTCCACGCCGCCGAACAGCTGGATCGTGTCGGTCACGCCGAACTGGAAGGCGACGTCGAAGTAATGCACCGCCCCGGTGGACCGGACCGGCACATCCTCCGCCGGGGTACCGGCCGCGATGCGGGCATCCTTCATGCTCTCGATCCAGCGCCACTGCAGGCGCAGCGACAGCGGGCCGGAATTATAGGCGGCGGCCATCACCGACTTCCATTCCGGGGTTCCGGTGCCGACGAACGTGCCGCCCGGCCCCGGGCAGGGCGAGCCGATATAGCCGGCGCACTGGATCGGGGTCGCGCCATCGAAGCTGACGAACTCGTAATCCAGCACATAGGTGCCCAGGAAGGAGAGGTCGACCGAGGCGTCCCCGTCGAATAGCGCCGTCCCGGTCGGCAGGGGGATGCGGTAGTTCGCCTGGATGTCGATACCGCTGGTCTGAAGCTCCGCCACGTTGAAGTTGGGAACATTGACCACGTCGATATTGCCATCGGGCCGCCGGCCGAAGGCCTGGCAGAACGGGCTGTTGATGTCCCCGGACTGGAAGCAGAGGTTCACGACGTTGGCGGCACCGCCGCCGAAGCTGCCGACCGCGTCCTTCAGCGTGATGTTGTAGTAGTCGACCGTCAGCGTCAGGTCGGGCAGGAACCGCGGCTGGACCACCGCACCGATCGTGTAGGTGTCGGAGGTTTCCTCCTGCAGGTCCGGATTGCCGGTGAACAGCGCCTCCACCTGCGTGTTCGCCTGCCGGAAGGTGCCCAGCCGGGCCGGGTCCAGCCCCTGGGCGACGCACAGCGCCGCGACGGTGGGGTTGTTCTGCGGGTTCTGCTGTGCCGTGCAGGGGTCGGTATAGGCCGGGAAGCCCTGGGCCGCCCCGCCGAACAGCTCCACCACGTTGGGCGCGCGGACGGCGCGCTGGTACAGGCCGCGGAACCGGACATCGTCGATGGGCTGCCACTCGCCGCCCGCCTTCCAGGTCCAGACGGACCCGATGGTCGAATAGTCGGAGTAGCGGACGCCCGCTTCCAGCGTCAGGCTCTGGGCGAAGGGCACGTCGCTCAACACCGGCACCAGCGTTTCCGCGAACAGCTCCCACACGTCGAACCGGCCGGCGGTGGGCGCGCCGGCGTTGAAGCCCAGCACATCGCCCGACGCCAGGAACTCGTCGGGGCTGAACTCGCTGTTCACATCCCGCCATTCGACGCCGAGCGCCGCCCCGATGGGGCCGGCGGGCAGCTCGAACACATCGCCCGACACGCTGGCCGAGGCGACCTGCTCCTCGATGATGGTGGTGTTGGTGGCGCCGACGCGGATGAAGTCCGCCGCCGCGGGGCTGATCCGCCCCTCGCCGAAGATGTCCACCGGGACGCAGCCGTTGGAGGGGTCGACGCAGACCGGATTGCCGGCGGCATCCGTGGTGACCTGGAGACCCTGCAGCAGGCGGTTCAGCGAGGCATCGTTCTGCAGCCGGTTGCTGCGCTGGACGCGGCCGAAGCTGTAATAGGCGTCATAGTTCCAGCCGGACTGGGCGATCTCGCCCCGCACGCCGGTGACGGCACGGAAGGCATTGTACTCGTCGTTGGAGATGCGCGGCCCCACCTCGGACAGGCGGCGGCCGATGAAGAACTCGGCCTGGTCGCCATCGGCATACTGGGCGATCACGGCCGCCGCTTCCGGTGTCAGCAGCGGGTTGTCCAGGTTGGTCTGCACCGTGGCGAAGGCGGGCGTGGGGGCCAGCTGCTGCGGGACCTGGTTGTTGATGAAATTGGCCTCCAGATAGGCCTCCACCGCCGGCGCCACCTCATAGGTGGCCATGCCGGTGATGGCCCAGCGCTTCTGCGGCACCTGGAGATAGTTGGCGGGGGCGAAGTTGTAGAGGTCGCCCGGGGCCTGGAACAGGCGCGGGATGCCTTCGGGCGAGAAGGTGATGGCGCCCGTCTGCCCCCCCACCGTGGCCGGATCGAAGATCAGCAGGCCGGGGATGCCGGAGCTGCCGCCCTGGATCAGGATCGGGTTGCCGGCGGCGTCGGTGTCGTCCTGCAGGGCGAAGCGGGTCCATTCCCGGGCGCCCTGCAGGATGGCGCGACGCTCGAAATAGTTCGCGAAGACCACGGCGTTGCCGCGTCCGTCGGCGAAGTTGCCGCCAAGCGTGCCGGACAGGTCGAAATTGATGCCGTCGCCCCGGTCGGACACGCCGTACTGGGCCGCCAGCTCCATCCCCTCGAAATCCTCGCGCAGGATGAAGTTGACCACGCCCGCGATGGCGTCCGACCCGTAGACGGCGCTGGCGCCGCCGGTCACCACCTCGACCCGCTCGATCAGGCCGGCGGGGATGTTGTTGATGTCGACCGTCCCGCCCTGGGTGGAGGCGACGAAGCGGCGGCCATTCACCAGCACCAGGGTGCGGTTGGACCCCAGGCCGCGCAGATCGACGGAGGCGACGCCCGCGCCGGGGTTGTTGGAGGTGGTGGTGGCCCCCGGCACGATCTGCGGCATCTCGTTCAGGATCTGCTCGACATTCACCGTGCCGGAAATGCGGATGTCCTGCTGCGACACGACCGCCACCGGGCTGGAGCTGGTCAGCTCCGGCCGGGCGATACGCGAGCCGGTGACCACGATCTCCTCCAGCTGGCCGGGGGGGCGCTGCGCCTCGGCCGGCAGCGCCACGACGGCCAGCGCCACACCTGCGAGCAGGTGGGCACGCACTCTGCGACATATCTGCTTGGACTGGTTCACCCTGCATCTCCCTCGAAATACGGAAATATTTCGTGTGGCCGCCGGTGTGGAGCGGCAGCCGATGCAAGGGCATTAGCAGTTGCCAGTCAGCTATCACAAGTTTGCATAAGTGCTGACAAACGTTTTGTAAGGGCTATGTTGCAGTTTAGCTTCGTCTGATTTCAGTAAGATTTTCGTAACCCGCTACCATATCACTAGGTCACAATGGTTAATCCATTGAGCATTCATGGGTGATTTCTACTACTATCCATTTGGCTTTCAGTGTCTCCGCAGGGGGCATCATGCAAGGGAGCCCCGGAAACGACAAAGGCCGGCGTGAGCCGGCCTTTGCGCTGTGACGAACGCCGGAGCGTCCGCTGGGATCAGAACTTGTAGGACACACCAGCATAGAGGAACCGCCCCACATTGTCGTAGGTCGATCCACCCTCGGTGCCCAGCAGGTCAAGCGGGGGCAGCTTGTCCAGGAGATTGTCCACGCCGACGTAAATGCGCAGATCGTTCTCGAACGTATAGCCGACCCGGATGTCATGGTAGAACACGGGACGATAGTAGACCTGGTCCGTGGTATCCGGGTTCGTCGGCGGACGACCGTCAACCGAGTGCTGGGTTTCCCAGGTCCAGATAGCCTGCTTGCCGATGTACTGCAGGCCATAGTTCAGGTCGAAGCCCTGCCACCTCAGAGTGGAGCTGAAGTTGCCGGACAGGACCGGATCGCCCAGCGCGCCCTTGAGCTGGGTACGGTAGTCGGTCAGGACGACGTCGCGATACTCGTCGCGCTTGATCAGATAGCTGACGATGGAGCGGAGATCGAGGGTGACCTCGTCCAGCAACTGCGTCCGGTAGCTGACGTCGAAGTCGATACCGGCCGTCTCCTGACGCGCGAAGTTGAAGGGACCGGCGCGGAACCCGGGCCCGAGCACCGGCATCGACACGGTGGTGCCGCCAACGATACGGCCGGACTGGCCATTGAAGGTACCGTCAGGCCGGCGGAACACGGCGGCGCAGTACGGGTTGTTGATACCGCTCGGGTTATCGTAGCACTGGTTGATGATCGTCTGACCAGCCAGCGTGTTGATAACGTCCTTGATCTCGATCTGGTAGTAGTCGACCGAAACCGTCAGGCCATCAACGAAATCCGGACGGGCGACGAAACCGATGGTCAGGCTCTTCCCCTGCTCTTCCGTCAGGTTCGGGTTACCGCCCGAGATACCCATGATGCCGGACGAGGCGATGTTGGTCCAAGGCACGGTGACGCCATCCACCACTTCGGTGGCCGGCACGCCGGCGGCCGCGCAGTTGGCCCGGCGGTTCGGGTTGTTGTTGATGTTGTTGGCGCTGCAGGGATCATTCAGCCCGTTCGCGAAGGTCTGCGAACCGGCATTGTGCAGATCGGAAAGCGTGGGAGCGCGAACCGACTTCGCGTAGCCGACACGCAGGCGGAGGTCGTCCACCGGCGCATAGACACCGCCCACGTTGTAAGCGAAGACAGTGCCCGTCCGGCCACCGTAATCCGAAACGCGGCCGGAGCCTTCGAGCGTCAATTCGTCAACGAACTCCAGCCCGGACAGGAGCGGCAGCCGCAGCTCACCAAACCCTTCCTTCACTTCGAGCGCCGGCGGCAAGAACGGGGCGAAAGCGTTCAGGAACGTCTCACCGCGTTCAGTCACGGGGTCGTAAATAGAGCTCGCCGTCTCACGACGGAACTCGGCACCCAGCGCGAAGCCGACGGGACCGCCCGGCAGCTCGAACCAGTCGGAGGTATCACCGCTGACGAAGCCCGTGAAGTTGAGCTGCTCAGCCTCCTGATCACGCGTGGAAACAACGGTGAAGTAGCGCAGCGCCTCAGCGGACGGAGCACCGTTCCCGAACAGGTTCACAGGCACGCACGCCGGATCATCGTTCGCCGGGTTGTTGTCGGCATTGATACGGCAGACGATCTGACCGGCCGCATTACGGACCGCGTCACGGGCATTCGCGAAACGCTGGGTATGAACGTTGCCGCGCGTCTCATAGTACGTCTCGGTCCGGCCGTAATTGGCCGCGATCTCATACTTCCAGTCGTTGTTGAACGTGCCGTCGAAACCGGCGACGACCCGGTAGGTTTCGCGCTTATGCTCTTCACCACGGCCGCCGAAGTCCACATTGAAGCGGCTCATCGTGAAGGTGGTCGCACCGGGAGCCAGGCTGCGCTGCAGCAGATCGCGGCTGGCGGCGTTCAGGAAGGGATTGTCCAGGCTGAAGGACGCCCCCTGGTGGAACGTCGCCTGACCTTCCTGCAGGGAATCGATACGGACGAACTTCGCCTCGATGAAGGGACGGAACATCTCCGACACTTCATAGTTGGCCAGCAGGTTGACCGCCTTGCGCTCCAGTCCCGGCTGGAGCATGCCGGTCAGGCGGAGGGAGGAGCCCAGGCCGCCGATGGAGTTGCCCGAACCGTACGGGCGCATGTCGGCGATGATCGGGTTCTCGATCAGGTTGCCGTTGGAGTCGAAGACGAAGGTCCGGCCAAGTTCGGCGCCCGTATTGCTGCGCAGGCCATTGCAGTTCAGGGCGCGACGGGCCTGGACTGCCGCGAAATTCGCGGCCGTCGGCGCAACCGCCGCGGGGCAGGCCGAGGTGTAGAGGCCGCCCTCGGAAATGGTGTTGCTGAAGATACGGCGCAGGAACAGCTGGTCGGGGCGCCCGTTGCCCGTCGCCGGCTCGCCAATCGTGTTCTCAACAAGGTTGAACTGATTGCGGCCGCTGAAGGCGCCGGTCTGCTCGTCACGCGCCGTGAAGAACAGCACGCGGGAGTGCGCGAACTCAGCGGAACCCGCGATGTTGCCGCGATCGTTGTCGAAGTTCGTGCCCGCGGTCACGCTGGCGAAATAGGACTGGCGGTCCCGACGATCGGACATGCCGCCCTGCGCGCGCGCCTCGACACCCTGGAAGTCACGCTTCATCACGAAGTTCACGACACCGGCAACGGCGTCGGAGCCATAGACGGCGGAGTTGCCGCCAGTGACGATGTCGACACGCTCCAGCAGGTCGGACGGGATCGTGTTGGTGTCAACACGGAACAGCCCCGGCGCTGCGGTCACATGCCGGCGACCATTCACCAGCACCAGGGTACGCTCCGGCCCCTGGCCGCGCAGATCCAGAACGTTCAGACCGGCGGTGCCGATGAAACGCGTGGAGTTCGCCTGGCTGAAGGTGGAACGGAGTGCCGGAAGCTCGTTCAGCGCGTCACCGAGCGAGACATTCCCCTGGAAGGTCAGCTGCTCAGCCGTGACGGAAGTGACCGGCACCGCCGAGAGAACATTGGGCATCGCAATGCGCGAGCCCGTCACAATGATCTCTTCGACGCGCGGCGGCGGGTCTGCAGGTGCGGGCCCAGCCTGCTGCGCAGCGGCAAGGGTCGGCATGATCAGCCCGGCAGCCCCGGATAGGAGCGCGGCCTTCCACGCCAGCTTTCGGCCAGTAAGTCTATCCAACATTTTGCCCCCATGGGATTATTTCTTGCGTGAGCGACGACGCGACACATTCGCGAAGCACACCCCTATTTCGGGTTATCACGATTTCGCCGCACCCATGGCAAGCTTGCAGTCGAGCGATCGATTACGGAACCGTGACGTTGTTGCCGGTTTGCAACGCTGCTTGCGTACGTGCGCATGCAGCCCCGCCGAAGGGGGTGGCCGGGGGGCAAAAGAAAAAGGCCCGGCGGGTGGCCGGGCCTGAAGTCGGGGCAAGTGGATGTCCCGCCGGGGCGGGACATCCGGGTCCGGTTTCCCGGAGTTGGGACTAGAACTTCACGTTCACGCCCACATAGAAGTACCGACCGGTCACATCGTAGATGCCCGCAGCCGTTTCCACGCCGGTGTTGGAGCCCGGCAGCGGGGTTCCGATCAGCGGCGGGTTCTGGTCGAGGACATTGTTCACGCCCGCATAGATCTCGAAATTGTCGTTGAGATCGTAGCGCGCCTGCAGGTCGTTGTAGACCAGCGTCGGCAGGCGGTTGCCCTCGAAGGTCAGCGGGTTGTCGATGTTGGCGTCGCCGATGTAGCGCAGGCGCCAGGTGGCCGTGAACGGACCCACATTGTAGGTCGTCCGGGTGTTGAAGCGGACGCGGTTGGTCCCGACCTCACCCAGGTCGTTCGTGGTGGCGGCACCGGCGAAGGCGATCGACTCGTACTTCAGCAGGTAGGTACCGATCACGTTGAAGGACAGGCGACCCTCACCCAGGCCGAAGTCCGGCATGTCCATGCCGTAATCGACCTGCACGTCGATACCGGAGGTCATGATCTCCGCCAGATTCTGCTGACGCAGGTCGGACTGGATGATCTGGCCCGGGATCGCCGCGGTGGCGCCGGCACGCTGGAAGGTGCCGCAGTAGATCGGGTTGCCCGTCAGGTAGCACTCGCGGATCGCGGTGTTACGCGCGATGCCGGTGACGCCGTCCTTGATCTTGATCTGGTAGTAGTCGAGCGTCATCGCGAAGTCGTCGATGAAGGTCGGCGTGAACACCGCGCCCACCGTCCAGGTCTTCGCCGACTCTTCCTGCAGGCCGATGTTGCCCGAGTTGAAGCCCGGCACCGACGACTGCTGGGCGTTCGTCACCGTGAAGGAACCGTTGGCGGCGATCGCGGCGGCGATGCCCGGGTCCTGGCGGCACAGCGCGTCCTGCGGACGGGTGCTGGTGGCGGTCACGCCGCTGCAGGTGTCGGTGATCTGGCTGAAGGTCTGGCGCGGACCGGTGAACAGCTCGCCGATGTTCGGCGCGCGGATCGCGGTGGCGTAGACGCTGCGGAAGCGGATGTCGTCGATCGGCGCCCACTCGCCGCCGATCTTCCAGCTCCACAGACCGCCGATGGTGGAATAGTCGGTGTAGCGGACCGCGCCTTCCAGGCCGATGTACTTGGCGAACGGCAGGTCGGCCACGACCGGGACGATGGTCTCGGCGTAGGCTTCCTTGACGTTGAAGTCACCCTGCACGCGGGCGCTGGCATTGCCCGAGGACAGGCCGGCGGCGGCCAGCGCGTCCGGAACGAACAGGCTGTCCTCCTCACGGTACTCCACGCCCGCGGCCACGCCCAGGTCGCCGGCCGGCAGCGTGAACAGGTTGCGGCTGACGTTGAAGGCCGCGACCTTCTGCGACTGCACCGAGCTCCAGGTGCTGTCGGTCAGCACATAGGCCAGGGCCTCCGGCGTCATGGAGTTCAGGCCGAACAGGTTGATCGGCACGCAGCCCAGCTGGCGGGCGGTGGCGTCGACGCAGCGCGGCTGGCCGTTCGGGCCGATCTCCGCATTCAGCGCGTTCTGCATGTTCAGCACGTTGAACACGCCGGTGTCACGCTGGCCGTAGCGGGTCTCGCCGAACTGGAAGTAGGTCTCGTAGCGCCAATCCGCGACCTCGCCCTCGAAACCGGTGGCGAAGCGGAAGGTGTTGCGGTCGGCGGTGCCACCGCGATTGCCACCCTCGACGAAGCGACGGTTGAAGGTGATCCGCTCCGACCCGAGGGCCACGGCCTGGTCACGGATGGCCTGCGGCATGAACGGGTTGGTGACCGGGATGGTCAGGATCGGCGAGCCCGGCTGGGTGCCCAGCGCGGTGTTGCTGCCGAACGGCGTCGGCTCCAGCGACCGGGAAACCTCGGTGCGGGCATAGGTGCCCTCGAGGAACCAGGTGATCTCCGGGATGATGTCGTAGCGGGCGACACCGGACAGCAGGTACCGCTCGGTCGGGACCTGGATGAAGCGGTCCGGGTTACGGTCATAGCCGTGCACGGCGGTCTGGAACGGAACCACCTGGCCGTTCTCGACGGTGAAGGTGGCACCCTGGGCGCTGGGCCGCAGGAAGAACTGGCCGAAGCCGCCATAGGGGCTGAAGGCCGCCGGGCCGCGGGTGACGGCGCCGGTGGCGCTGCTGCGGCTCAGGTCGGTCTCGGACAGGCGGCGGTCCGCCGACGAGATCTCTTCCTTCTTGTCGTAGGTCAGGTTCAGCATGGCGCTGCCGCGGCCATCGGCGAAACCGCCGCCGACCGTGGTGGTGGCATAGTACTCACGGCCGTCGCCGCGGCTGCTGACACCGTACTGGGCGTTGGCGGCGACCCCTTCGAAGTTGCGCTTCAAGATCACGTTCACCACGCCGGCCATGGCTTCGGAGCCGTAGACGGCCGAGGCGCCACCGGTGATGATCTCGATCCGCTCGATGAACTCCGACGGGATGGAGTTCATGTCGACGGCGGAGGAACCCTCGGTGCCGCCGACATGGCGGCGGCCGTTCACCAGCACCAGGGTGCGGTTCTGGCCCAGGTTACGCAGGCTGACGATGTTCAGGCCGGCGCCGTTGACCGTGAAGTTCGTGGTGGTGGTGGACAGCGAGGCGACCGCGGTCGGCAGCTGCGTGATCACCTGGAAGGCGTTGGTGGCGGCCTGGAAGGCCATCGTCTGGGCATCGACGACGGCGACCGGGGTCGCCGAGATCAGATTGGTACGGGCGATACGCGAACCGGTGACGACGATTTCCTCAAGGCGCTGCTGCTCCTGCGCCTGCGCGCCGCCGACGGCCATCACGGCCGCGACGCCGCCCAGCAACGCAGCGCGCAGATAGGCGCGAGCCTTGGCATGGGTCTTGTGCATCTGAATTCCCTTCCGTTGCCACCGTTCGGCGGCTTCCTTTCACACGGGCGCAGTTTGGTGATCTGGCCTGCCCGGACTGTGTAAGCCCCCCAACCTCGTCGCAATGGAATAGCTGTAACACCTCCGTATCCATCGAGAAGTGTTGCACGGAGGCATCGATTCTCGGAAATCCCGGCAATAATCCAACACTGAGCGGACGCCATATTGGAATGATGCGAGTCATACATCTTTTGTCATAACGAACCGATATAGCGGCGCATGCATCCTTCTTTGATACATAGACCGGCGAATCGCAGAGTTACTGTATTGTGATCTGGTTTTGCTGATTCGTAACTGTCGAGTACTTACGGTGGCGTGACCGGGCACCTTCACGTAAGCGAAAGGCTTGGCAAGCGGGGCCGTCTGTGGATCGCCGGGAGCACAAAGAAAAACCCCGCCGACGAGCGGCGGGGTTCATCAGAAGGCCGGTCCTGGGACAGGCCGGGGATCGGTACGGCGGGCGTTCAGCCCAGCACGCTTTCCGGGGTCACCACCGCGCCCAGATGGGCGATGCCGGGGTGGGTCAGCTTGCCCTGGAAGACGTTCAGGCCGTTCCGCAGGTGCACATCGTCGGCCAGCGCCTGCTTCCAGCCCTTGTCGGCCAGCGCCAGCACGAAGGGCGCGGTGGCGTTGTTGAGCGCGAAGGTGCTGGTGCGGGCCACGGCACCGGGCATGTTCGCCACGCAGTAATGGATCACGCCGTCCACTACATAGGTGGGCTCGGCATGGGTGGTCGGGCGCGAGGTCTCGAAGCAGCCGCCCTGGTCGATGGCGACGTCCACCAGGACGGAGCCCGGCTTCATCTTCTTCACCATCTCACGGGTGACGACCTTCGGCGCCTCCGCCCCCGGCACCAGCACGGCGCCGATCACCAGGTCGGCATCCAGCACGTGGCTTTCCACATTCTCCACGTTGGAATAGACGGTGTTCAGGCGGCGGCCGAACTGCAGGTCCAGCTGGCGCAGCCGGTCCAGCGACTTGTCCAGCACGGTGACATGGGCTTCCAGCCCGATGGCCATGCGGGCGGCGTTGGTGCCGACGACGCCGCCGCCGATCACCACCACCTTGGCCGGCGGGGTGCCGGGGACGCCGCCCAGCAGGATGCCGATGCCGCCATAGCTCTTCTCCAGGCAGTGCGCGCCGGCCTGGATGGACATGCGGCCGGCGACCTCGCTCATCGGGGCCAGCAGCGGCAGGCCGCCATTGCGGTCGGTCACGGTCTCATAGGCGATGCAGATGGCACCGGACTCCTGCAGCAGCTTCGTCTGCTCCGGATCCGGGGCCAGGTGCAGGTAGGTGAACAGGATCTGGCCGGGGCGCAGCATCTTGCACTCGTTCGGCTGCGGCTCCTTCACCTTCACGATCATGTCGGCCTTGGCGAAGATCTCCTCCGCCGTGTCGACGATGGTGGCGCCGGCGGCGACATACTGGTCGTCGGTCAGGCCGATGGCGGTGCCGGCATTCTTCTGCACCATGACCTGATGGCCATGGACGGTCAGCTGGCGGACATTGCCCGGGATCAGGCCGACCCGGTATTCATGATTCTTGATCTCCTTCGGCACGCCGACGAGCATCGCAACCTCCCCTGGATGGAATTTGCGCGATGATAGCGCCAGGGCCGCGGAATGTCCTTGCAAAGGGGGCGCAACCCATGGCCCCATGTCGAAGAAATGTGCGCGGAACAGGCGCTTTGTCGAACACTCTGCCGCGGTTCATGCTGCAATGCGCAAAATCGAGCTTGATACGCTGGATCGCCGCATCCTGGAGATGATCCAGTCCGACGGGCGGATCAGCAATGCCGACCTGGCGGAAAAGGTGGGCCTGTCCCCGTCCGCCTGCCACCGCCGCCTGCGCCGGCTGGAGGAGGAAGGGGTGGTGGAGGGCTATGCCGCCCTGCTGAACCCCGGGGCGGTGGGGCGCGGCAGCTCCGTCTTCGTCTCCATCACCCTGGACCGTCAGCAGGAGCAGGACCTGGCCCGGTTCGAGGCGCAGGTACGCCAATGCCCGGAGGTGATGGAGTGCTATCTGATGGCGGGCGACGCGGATTACCTGCTGCGCGTCGTCGTGGCCGACGGGGCGGATTACGAACGGCTGCACACCCAGGTGCTGACCCGCCTGCCCGGCGTCGCCCGCGTCCGCTCCAGCTTCACCCTACGCACCGTCGCCAAGCGCACCGCACTGCCGATGGAGTGAGGGGGCGGCTACGCCGGCGTGTCGAGCGTCTCCTCCACCACCTCCGGCCGGTGACGGATCATCCACAGATAGGCGCGGCTTGCCCGGTCAGGCTGGGAACGGCCCTGCTCCCAGTTCTTCACCGTCCCGACATCCAGCCCGTAAGTGAGCGCGAATTCCTCCTGCGACAGGCCGGTTCCGCGGCGGATCGCGGTGACATTTACACTGGCGGGCGGTTCATGGCGGCGTGCGGCGATCCCCACCTCCCGCAGTTCCTGCACGAGATCGGGCAGGCTTTCCACGACCGGAATGCCGACCACGACCGAACCGGACGCCACCATCCGGGTCAGGGCGGCATGCGCCTGCCGCAAGGTGAGGTGCCGACGCGCCAGGATGCGTGCCGCCTCGACCGTGTCAGCTGCCGTCGTCGCCGGCGCCAGGCGCATCCGCACGGGTGATCCAGAAGGCACGCGGCTTACGTCCCGGATGTGCACCTGTTGTCCGGCGCGCTCCCTCAACATGGATCTGATCGACATCGAGCACCTCCATCGCGGCCTGGGCGAGCTGCCGGATCGCCACGGCCCCGAACTCGCGGCTTCCCACGGTGACCCCGGACAGATGGACGCCTCGTGCCCAGGCACGGCGCCCTTCCACCCGCAGTTCCGCCATCACTTTCACGACCCCCGCCGGCGCGTGGAAATCCGCCGTGACCACGGGATCATCCGTCCCGTCGTCATCCACAACAATCGAAATGCGCCGCCGGGTCACGAGATAATCTACGCAAGTTGCGTATGAATTTCTAGGTCCCCCGCGCTCAATGCTCCGTCGCGGCGATCCGGCTCAGCGTGTCGTCGTCCAGTTCGGCGCCGCTGTCGGCGTCGATGATGCGGACGTCGGCGTAGAAGCCGTCGTCGCGGAATTCCCGTGCCTTCTTGATGGCACCGCGGGCCGAATCCCGCTTCAGCCCCACAACGCCCATCTGCCCGCTTGCCACGACATGGTACCGCATCTCAGTCCTCCGCTGGCCGGGTGAAGGGATCAGCATGGCACGGGCGGGGCGCCACATCCAGCCTGTGCCATGCGACCCCGGCAAATCCCGCATGTCCCCGCTGTGACCGGGGTCACTTGCCGGACGGCGGCAGCGGCGATAATCGGGGCGCAGTCATCCCGTTGCGGTTGCCCCAGCGCGCCGCCGTCCCGCAGGAGCGTTCCGTCGTGCCGTCCGTC
>JARWLF010000794.1:0-22604 GCA_029853055.1 Scenedesmus sp. KT-U
GTTGAGCAACATCTCAATTGCAAAGAACCAACTGCACATCTGCAAGCTCGGAAAGGGTCCCATGCCATGCTGTGTAACACTGACAAGCAGCAACCCCAGCAGACTCGCCCGGACGTGTAAATTTTTGCAACAACAACAACAACGGATATCAACTTTGCAGAACATACCAGCATATAGATACGAGAAGCATATGAGCACTTGGCTAGCCTGATGCTGGTTACTGCCACCTGATCATCGCAACAGACAAGAACCGACACAGGACACTGCAGGTGAAGATGTCATTTCAACCAAAGTGCAGTATCCCTAGAGTGGCAGCAACTGCATCGAGAAGCAGTGAGCAGAAAGCACTCACCTTAGACTTCTATTTTGGTTACAACCACTGGCAGTCAAGGCAGAAGACCTACTGGGTGCAGCAGCTGTCATCCTTGCTGCTCAGCCGAAAATGTGCTGCTTGGCCCAACCACAACACCATAGCTTGTGTACAGAGAGAACGTTGTCTGCATGTCAGTAACATGGCAAACTCCATTGGGCTTGAAGCACAGCTTGAGATTGGAGCCACGATTAAAGTTGAAGAAACCCCGCTGCAGCACACCAGTCACTTCGATATCATCCTGCAGCACCTTATCAGCCATGAACCAACCGTCACACCCATGCCCAAAACCAAGACCCATAGGCTGTTGCAGACAGGCCTTGATGAGCATGTCAGTGCCACAACTGCTTCCACTGGCAGCTGCCAGGACACGGGCTGAGAATACTGGACTATGTGACTTATCAGCTGACTGCACTGGCTCTGCTGCTGCCGATGTTGGCGATGTAGAAGAAACCCCAGGCATAGCTGCACCTGATCCACAGTTACTGGGGTAAAAAAGCTCAGTTGGCAAGACGCTGTAGAAGCAGCTGACAAACTGTGAGATACGGCTATGCAGTGCCTGCAAGTCCAGCTTGTATGCCACATACAGCAGCAGCTCAAGATGGTTGCTGACTTGCTGACGGAGGGCTTGTAACTGCTGCTGACTAAGCGGCTGATTGAGAATTGATCTTCCCTTTGCATAAGCGTGTAGTGCATTGTCAGCTGCCTTCCAGAAGTGATGATTGTCCATGTTCAGGGTGATGCTGTTGCTGACTGGGACTGCTGGTGCAGCTGTTTCAGAAGCAGCTGCTTGGCCCTGCGGTCCTGCAGTAATGCCCTGTGCAATGCTGTTGCTGCTTGGCTCTGGAGTGAGAGTTATCTTCAACTCTGGTGGCACTACTGTACCAAACATACCAGCAGTTTTCTGTATGATGCCTCTGCTGCAACCTACTGCATCTGCAAGCAGTAGCATATGGCAGTACTCTGTAATGCTGTACTTGATGGGGTTATCTGCCTTGATATCCAATGCTTGCATGTGGCTGTAGATGACATCAAGTAATGCGGTGACTGTGGCTGAATTGACTGGACTACCATCGACGATCAAAGTTCGCAAGTCCCAGGTGTCTGAAGCTGGCGAGTTGCGAAGAGAGCTGCATAGGATACGAAGCACCTGCAAGTAGCATCAGTTGCAGTTGTGATCAGCACCACACTTCCATACAGGGCATAGAAACACACAGGAAACGCCTCAGCATCCCGTAATTGCTGTTGCCTGCATGTTGGTGCTCAGCACTCATTGATTGAGGCTGCAGCTGTACAAGGTGCTGCAAGTTTGGTGAGCCTCTCTACGGCCATGGGTAAGCCTCGTTACGGCACTAAGAGATCATAACACACGCGACAAGTTCGAACTATACTCTAGCAGTATTGCCTGTGCAGAGGATGGATTGCTTACCTCGTTATGAGCAGGAACACGTCCACCATCTGCAGTAAGAATGGTCAGAGTGGGCTCGCTACCGCTTGCGAACTCGGCGTAGCTTCTTTTGTGTGCGCTCATTCCACTTGCAGCGGGTGGTGAGTACGGCAGACGGAAATTGGCAAGCAGCAGAAAGTTCCAGCTCGCCTACAAGCAGAATTCCTGGCCAAACTGCTAAGATAATCCACTTCTCGTTCCTGCCTTCGTCATAGGAATGGTCTGTTCATCCGGTCCAATCGCTTCCTGTGTACCTTGACAAAGCACGATGACCAGGCAGTCATAACTTTCAAACCCCACACAGGCCCCGTGTGGGTCTTGAAGACCCACATCGTCAACTCCCGAACCCACAGCGTTGAGCACTTTGCAAATGCCTCTCCTTGACTTCTGGTCAAGAAGGTGTGACTACACCCATCCATGCTCTGGACCTGCTCTTAATTTGTCACACACTCAACAACTGGCTTACTTGCTCAGGTTGTGCCAGCCAGGCTGTGCCACTGGCCTCTGCCAGAGTAAAGCTTGCTGCAGATAGAAACCAACTCGGGGAAACCACTGCAAACAGCGCATAAGTAACCCTCGAATAACAAACAACAAGAAGACACTACAGCTGCTGCACACCCTGCATTATGTACACCTGCTATTCACTCCACAGCACCGGTGCTGAGGGTACCCTCAGGCTTAAAGGAAAGCTGCCAGTCATTTCTGTACAGCTCAAGCTCATCGGTGGCTGAAATCTGACTGGGTTCTGCATCCCAAGTACCAGTAAGCCTGTTAGCACTCAATGTGAAGGATGCAATCAGCGACAACATTGCTGAGACAACACTATCTTGATTCTGCACATGCTCAGAATGGGTGCACCCTTGATGTGTGACACGGATGAGAAGCAACTGCACTAAGCTTGCAGCGCATTTGTCGACAAATTGTGACGTCAACATCTGCAACACAGCAAAACAGTACCTTATGAGATACTATGATCATTATTTTGAAAATACTCTATGAGCCAGAGGTCACCCTTGCTTCAAGTTGCCTTGTCTTTTCTTTAGTCAAGACAGCCTGTTACAGTGTGACTCAGCCTACAATCTCAGTTGCTTGAACATTGACCTGCCACATGGCATACGCACTCATCACCAGCCTCACTGGTTTAGGTTGTGCATGACATTGGGCGAAATCTAACAAGCAGGTTGTTGCAAGCCTAGGCAATAGGCGAAACAAGACACTTATAGGTGGATACTACTGCAGTTCAACCGGACTTCTGGCAAGTCTTCCACGTGCTGGCTCATCAGTACACAGAAGTCGAGTAGTAGACAGGCTGCCAGCACTGGAACTGCTGCTGGTCACCCTACAACAAGTATGTGGCACTCGCAAGAATGAAGCTGGGGTGCTATCAACAGAATGCGGCTGCCATAGAAAACCCTACTAGGTACTAGAAAAATGATCATATCAGATGTTTGCAGTAGTAGGTATAAGTAACGCTATTATGCTGCAGCTTGTGCAGGACACATCTGCCAAATGCAATGACAGTCACTGTGACGGCCCAGTGACTGTCACCACATTGTGTCGACACAATCATTATGTAATATACTGATGTGCCAATGTGTACAGAGTAGCTGCAGATGGGTTCAATGTATGCACTTCAAGTCAACCTGGCAAACAGCTTGTCGATTGGCTCACAACAGACTCAACATATCACTCAACTACGCAATAGCCCTTTTGGGCTTATACAAGGAAACTGTCACTGACAGGAAACATGCGAGTTGCTGTAGGCAGAGACAGTGTAAGCTGAAGACGCCACATTAAGATGTCGACAGCTGTAGCAACCTGGCAAAAACATATCATCACCATAAACGTTCACAGCATACAAAAGCGTGTATACAGAGCCACTGCCCTTGCGCATGAGCAGCCGAATACGGCAGAGGCACTCTGCATAGGATGTTGGGATGTGTTCCACACTCACCACGAAATAGAAGAAAGAAACCAGCTATGTAGCCCACACATCCAACAAGCTACTTCGATGTGCGACTCTCTGCATATGCTTGCATTGCTTGATGGATGTCCTTCATTCATTTCAGCACCTTGCATGGCCGACTCAACTGTCAACATTCGTGCACAGCTTGAACACAATCTTGACATGGGTACACAAGGCGTCATGTTCATTCATGATGATGCATAAACCTTTTGCAAACCGCAGCTTTACCTTGCTACCAGCCTTGAAGTGGAACATGTCACGCTGCAACTGCAATACTGCCTTGAGTTCAATGCGTGAGAGTTGTCTACCATCCATCCCCTTGATGGCTTGAACAACACTACTGTCTACTTTGAGCTCAACCATCATCAGCATGTTATTGATACATACATCTGCATATGCAGTCTTGCAACACGCATGGCGGTATCTGTACATTATGTACTCTTACAGTAGTGAAACCTGGTTGTCAGCGACACAAGCCAACCGCAGGCAAACTCATACTGGACGATCCTAATAACAACTTGACAACCAAGCAACGGATTCCAGCGCAACACAAAATCAATGTTGGCGACAACCACACTAGCGATTCAAGACCCAGAAGTGGCACCTATGCCACAACACATCGTGCATGGACTGCCAGGATCCTTGCGTCATTGTGAAATGGAGGGCACACCTGCCGCCACTCCAATCACCATCACACTCAAGTGGTATTGGAAGTTGAGGGCATCAGGCTGCTGCTAGCAACAAGGTAAAGCCCAGCAAAGGTTTGATGAAGACAAGTTGCTCACATGCAACCAGCTCAGCCATTGCTTGCTGGCTTATGCCTGACAGTTGAATGCTTTCTAACACCAACACTTGGTGGCAGTCCAGCACAACTAGCAGAACACATTACTGTGGCACGCCCACGAACATATATGCATAATGAATATGTATCATGTACATGTATGCACAAGTCTTTCCTGACGATGGACCACTATACGGGCGATTGATGCCTACCCCTGAGTCACCTTCATGAGGTTTCTTATGCAGCAGATAGCACAAGATGGCTCATTACCTTTGAAACCCCCGACAGTTTTACACTACCTGGGGGGGAGGTAGAGTCCACTGCATATGCTGAGTAGACTGGCTTATCTGGGGATGACACACTAAATAATGCTGCACATCATCCCTGATTAGGACGGAACTGTTACTCATACATTGCAAAAAACGTACGTCTAGGACCAAGAACGATCCCATAGCTAGTAGTTACAGTATACTTTGTGTCCAGATCTTCAATGTAGCATCTGCCATATTCAGAGAAGCTCAACTTGACCTTGGTTCCAGCTTTGACTGTCAGCAGGTCCTGTTTCAGCTTTCCACTCACTGTGATGCCTTCCTTCGAGCCGTCGAACTCCTCAAAAAGTCTGCTACCAAACCCTACACCTAGTGGTTTCTGCACAAAGGCCTTTGCTAGCAGCTCCCTGCCAAGATTGCTGCTATTTGCTGCTGCCAGTACGCGAGCTGAGAAGACTGGGGTTACTGAGTCTGCTGTTGCTCGAGATGGCTGTGTATTCGCATCCAGCTTGTTTGGGTACACTAAAGCATCATCAAGCAGGGTATTGTGGAGCCCCAGCTGAGTGCCAAGGAACCCGGAAACACGCTCACGAAGGTTTGTCAGCTCAAGCTTGAGGGCAACATACATCAGCAGCTCAAGCTGAGCACTAGCTCCAGGCGTACTGCGTGCAGTTGCTCTGGGGTCACTACAGTGCTGGACTGCACCGACCCAGCACATGTAGTCGAAATGGTTCCCTTTTTAGCTGTCTGCAGTGCATGAGACTTGTTGAGACTAATCATGACTGTGGAGTGTGCTGCACCTGGTGGTGAAGCACTTGAGCTGTGCACAATCTGCTCACTGCTGCTTGCTGAGTTTGGTGGCAGCTTGATGGGAATCTCTGCTGGTACCTCTGATCCAAGCAGTCCAGCAAGCTTATGCATGAAGCCCTTGCTGCAGCCAACTGCGTCTGCAAACAGCAGCATGTGGCAAGCTCATAGTCCAGCACCTGCATAGTGCTGTAGATGATGTCAAGCACCGCTGTAACTGTGCGTGAAGTGACTGGGCTGCCATCGATCAACAAGCTGCTGAGGTCCCAGGTGTCTGAGGCTGGAGAATTACATAAGGAGCTGCACATCAGACGCAACACCTGCAGATAGCAGGACAACGTGACAGAAAGCCATCACCAGATACCTAGATTTCATCATGGGGGAGGCGTTTCGAGTTTCAAAACTGTCATCAGTAGCACACAAAGACAACAGTGGACGGTCCTGCCTCAGCACGAGTGCTCTGCATCAAGGTGCCTACTGCGCGGTGGAAAGCACTGTGGTCAGCTGATAGTCAGTGGAGGTAGTATACTATACAGGTGGACCCAATTGCAAGTCTCCTGACCTCGTTGTGAGCAGGAATACGTCCACCATCTGCGGTGAGGATTGTCAACGTTGGCTCCTTGCTGCTTGCAAAGTCGGCATAGCTCCGCTTAGTACCAGCCATGATAATCAACGTGGAGACGAATCTTGCACGAGCAGGCAGAGATGCAGCTGACAAGGAGGGGATCGTAGGCTCGCAGTGAGCGGGCTGTGCAGTTCAAATGGCCAAAGCTTCATACATGATTCGGTCCGCAGCTAGTGCAGTTCAACTCTGTTTCATCGTAAGAGGAAGCTGGTTCCGGCCCGCGAGCCTCGCGTAACAAAGCCTCTGTTACAGCTGCTGTTGTCACTTTCAAGCAAGTGCTCCCGCCTCGTGCTGCATCTACGTTCATTGACGTTGATACCGCAAGGGTGCAATTCAGGCTGAGAACAAAAATTCATGTGGTCCTTACATCCATTTGCTATTGTCGTGATATACCCAACAGTGTTACAAACAGTTCACAGCCTGGTCGTCTGGTTCAGCCATATGGCACACACTGATGCTATCAGACTTCATCACCCACCGAACACAGTACAATGTACCAACAAACGTATGTACTCCACGACCCGGCTGGCAGCCTGGCCAACAAGTAAGAGGCGTTGCATTGAAACAAGCCTAACTGGCAACTTGAAGCCCTTGTGCAATGGCCTGCTAGCTCCACACAACCAGGCCGGTTGAACTTTGGTGAGCACCACCCTACAAACCAACTAGCTGACCAGTGTGTAACAAGGTACCTACAGACAGGACATTGGTACTCATTTGCGTGTTGATGCCACGACAACAGCTGCAACATCGCTACAGCTGCTACACTGCTCACAACATGTGCACACGCTGCTGCTGCTGCTTTGCTGTAACAAGAACAGAAAGCCATTGAAGAATTGAAGCTAGCCTCAATCTGCGACCTAACACTCATGAACATACATACAATCTTTCATAGGCAAAGCTGCCTCACAAACACCATGAAGCAATACTGCTGACCTCTTCGATGCTAGCATGTACAATGTGCATGTACTGCTACCTGCATTCTCAAAAGCTGCCAATAGGGAAAGCCAAAACGCACAGCTGCCTGTTTGTCAGCATGTCTGTTTGTAAGCAACACCAACAAGTCGACGTACTTGCATGCAGCTAACACCCAGATATCTCACAAGCTATCAAACAATAACAGCACAGTCTGCATATTCTTCCAGTGCTGCAACATGGTTGACAGCTAGAGCTTATAGCCAGGCGGCAAGCAGGGTCTTGAGCATCAACAGTCTCCAGTGGTTAGAATCAGACACACCACCACTGCTCATACCATGCTTGCAGTAAGCTGCATCTACAGCACACACCAGCAGTAACAGTCATGACATCAGAGCCAACAGGGTCACAATCATAACATCCAGGATCACGATGTACGCACTTTGATATGACATGCAAAATTCTTCCTATGCTCATGAGTCCAATACGACCCTGTCAACCTAAAGCGAGCAACTATTGATCACAAAATCTACTGCATTTGTCAAGCCCCTTGCAAAAAGAGGCACTTGCTGTAGTTTCTTTTGTACATGGCAGACTGCTGTACACTGTGCATCGCTCAATCTTTGGAGATTATTAGTAACACAGGAATACAGAACACATGTATCCTCAGCGACATGTCAAGGAGTGTCAATTGACTTCATATAACACTCTGGAAGGTAGATAAGCTGAGCCAAATCTGCAGACAGCCTGTCCAAGCGTGTCTGTCAACAAAAGAATCATCAGGTATACTGAAGCACGATGATGAAGCTCTGCACAATGTGTTTGTCAGTAAGAGAACCTGTCAGGTTACATGCACAACATGGGGTATACTGCAGAACTCAGCTGGACAGTAGGCACGAGGCAGACTGCGATCACAAACATGACCACCTCACTTTGTCTAGTGCTTGCTGTGTCAATCAACAGAACACGAGCACGTCTTGACACGTTGCTGCTATACACATGTCCAACAGGTGCCGCTGCAACCCAAGACAGATGTGTCTGGCGTATGCTGAAGCCTGTTGGCTGACTTATCTTACTATACCATGACCACTCCATCAATTACTTGATGAACCAAACTCCTGCACACAGGGCACTGCTGCTGCGGCTTTTGAGCGATATTGCTGCTTGAGCCCGTACTGCTGTTGCTGCCTCCCTGCTGTTGCAGTAGTTTCGAGCAGCTGTCACACAGGCAGAGGTGCTTGCAAGGCAGTAGCAGGACACTCCTTGGAGAATCCATGCATACTACACAAGTGCTACTGGTGTGTGTCTCGCTTGTTGTACCTGTGCTGCTGATGCAACACCACCTGCTGCTGTCATGCATTTCAGCAGTGTACTTGCCATGATCATCGCAAGTGCCACCGGCACTGCTGCTTGCACTACTGCAAACATGGGTAGAGCTGAGGGGCACTGCCTTGCTTGCTTGTGGTGGTGCATCTGTGTGCAGGCTCAGAGCTGCTGCCAGCATGTGAGTCAAGTTCTGAACAGAGGACTGCTGATCATGGGCTTTATCCTGCTGTTGGTGGACATCTGACTGTTCATCACAAGCACAGAGTTGCTGCAGGCAGCTTGAGGCACTTCGATCTGTGTCCTGCAAGTGCAGATGGCAGCTGATGTATTCCCGCAAAGCCTGCAGGAGCTTGTCATGGATGTTCACATAATGCTGCTGATTTGTGATTGTCTGCTCAACCTTGCTGCTGTCATATGGCTGATGTTGCTGCTGCTGAGGCTGTAGCTGAGGCTGGTTGGGATGTTGGTTGCCGAGCTGCTGTGCAGAGAACTGCTGCTGAGAACCAGGTTGTCGCTTGAGAGCCTGCAGGAGAGCTTTAGGCAGCTGCAACGGCTTGATGCTTGGCGCCTGCACAAGGGCAGAGAAAGTACAAAGGTACTTGGGCAGGTGGAGTTTGTAATAGTCTTGCATGTGCTGCATGTGCAATCGGGGCTGGCTGCAGGAAGTTGCCGAACAACAGTGCCCTGACAACCAGTGTCTGTGGAACATCTGCACATCTTGATGCACAAGTGGCTGACACCCTGGATACTCTGGGCATATATACCATGCAAGCCCATCACAGCAATGGCTTGTTTACCTTTATGACCAGTAGCAGTGATTGGCCATCCAACAGGCCAACTTCTGCAAGTGTGCTGTTGTGCTTGGGGTCCAGTTTTCGGTGTTTCTGGTGCTGGAAGTAGTCCCAAAGTTCAGTTGTGCTTGGGTTGAGGTGGAAGGAGAGACATGCACGAGATTTGAGGTTGCTGATGATGTCCTGCAGTAGGCAACAGCAGTGTGGCCTCTTGGAGTCATTGAGAGCGCGCGACATGCGATTGAGCTAAGGCATCGCTATTCGAGATCTCAAAGCTGACAAGCTATCATTGTGATGCAGAATGGGCAACTCCTGCATTGTGAATGGGCACAAAGGCCCACGGGCCTTTCCTTTAACCTGCCAGCGAAGTGCAAGAGGGCAACAAGAGACGCTGACGTGCTTCGAGGCAAATGCTTGACATAATGAGATCAATGCAGTGCTGTTAAAAGAGTTACCCACATTGGCAGAGACGAGGAGAGTCTGCGAACTCCCTCCAGCCAAGCACACTTCCAGGTTCCACATCAAGAGCCTTGTGAACGATCAAGGACCTTTCTCAAACTGACCAGCAGCTTTTGAGCTCTATGTTTGGCTTTCAAACACTTCCATTGGAGTCCAAGTGAAGGGCAGGCAATATTTAAGTTGTTTCAATATCGCACTTCTACAGCAGCACGTGCATGCTCATCGGTAAGAGAATCAGAAGACCACTCAGCACAATTACGTTGTTTGTTATCGCTGAACGGTCACAGATGCACAACAGTCGCGAGCGCCACAGGCGGAGTCCCGGTGACGATTTGCTGCCTTCAAGCTGGAATAGGAGGGTATGGTATGTTACACAACGCATTACATGCGCAGTAGTCATGGTGCGCAGTACGATCCAACGCTTGTCTGTGAGACGTGCGTGGGTGACTTCACGCGCGTGAATGACATAGTAGTGATACGCCTGCTCCGCTCAACACGCAACAGTACAGGTTATTCTACTTTGTACCGCTTGAGTGCCTTTACAGTGATGTGCTGTCGCTGTACTGCTGGTCAACGCTGTCAAGATACTCTGGGTCACTACTGCACATGTGCATCCGCCCACTGTGACCGTGGGGCCAGTATGGCTGATGGTCAGCCTCACGCGTGTAAACACCAACATCAGTGGAGTTGAGTGCTCAGGTCAAGCTGATGGAGCAGTAGTTGGTTTCCAAACTCCCTGGCAATGACGGGTCACCAAGCTGAAGGTCACCACTGGTAGGCTGGAGCTGAATGGGCACCCAATACTGGTCCAGGAGTCTCAGTACAGGGGTGCATGCTACAGTTGATCAGCCTTGCAATTGCCAGGTGCCCCGCAGACCAGTACATGGGGACATATGGTATGTCTGTTGGTGTGAGTTGTATGAAAGAAAGTAGGCTCGTGCAAAATTGTATTTGCAGCTATTATGACACAAATATACGAACACTTGCTGCTTCTAGTCCAGTTGTATAGCTCTGATTTGCGCGTTAAATAAGTGCAAGTTGGAGTTTGGCAATTTGCAGGGGTGCAGACCGGTTGGTGCCTGGAAGTAGCATTGCTTTCTTCATCTGTATCAAGCATGCTTGCCTTCATATCACTGCACGATCCACATGTTCTTTCACAGACCTGTGCTTGCAGCTGCAGCAGCTAAAGTTCATGAGCTGATCACCTGCAGAAAAGCTCGATCCAGTGCATGGCATGCGAGCAATCTGCAGGTTCTCTGCACTATCACTGTGCGGTGTCCGAGACTTTGGTGGAAAAGGTGTTTACCAAGCACTGCCAGCGGCATGGCATGCGGCTAGGTATGTGCTTGTGCAGCATCCCTTACCTGACTGTATCCACAGACGATGCTTGTGCTATGCCTGATCCTGATTAAGCATGAACAAAGTACACCACTGTCAACTTGAAGGTCACATACTGCATGAAGTTGGATACGGATGAATGAAGCATGCTTTGCACACAATTCAGCAGCCCATTAAGAGCAATGAGCACTGTTTACAACGGCACTGGATCACGCTGGGAAAATCAAAAGCGCGCTGGGAAAATCAGTGCAGCTTCAACCAGGCACTTTGCTCGAGGCTACATTCCCTGCTGCTAGGATGCAACAACTGGTGGTGCGCGCCACCATCTGCTGTTGCTGGCATAGGCATTGCTGGGAAACATACAGCATTTGTTTGAATTCTAGCAAGCACATGTAGTTGTGGGACAAGGACACTGGCAGCATGCAAGTTGGCACATCTACCACCCTGTGATTGGCACTTACAAACTGCCAAGTTTCTCGTGCCGTCACCTGCTTGCCGCAAGATGCAGTTGCCTCATCAGGTTATTGTTTTGTTCAGCACATATTGGGTTACCTAGTGGCATTTCTGGTGACAGTTTTGCTGCTGCAATCGCTGACAGTCGGCCACATTTGGTCAGTTGCATGTACAGCAGGAACAGATAATACGGTAGTGGCATTAACAAGAATCCGGCATTATCCCAGCCTGCTATGGTCAGCTGATGGTCAGCAGGCAGCGACGCAGTCACTGAGTGCAGCAGCTCTACTGCGCAGTGATAGCAGACGTTGCTCACAAACGACATTCCTACACATGCATGACCAGCATGCTTGTTAGCTGCACAACTGATTGCTACACTATAGCTGGCAGCTAGCTGCTCTAGTAGAATATGCTTGGGGACTGTTGGCCAGGTGAAACAGCGCATCAGCTGCGCACTGCCAGCTGATGCGCTGTTTCACCTGGCCATCAGTCCAGGGCATGCCCTGGGCGATAAGTCGAGCGAAGTGCATAAAGATGCCTCGTTCTGCAGCTTGTTTACGAGGTCTTTCATGCATAGGTGATCTCATGCACCCAGTCAAACATCGAAGAGGCCGACGTAATACTGGTGCAGCTGCAGCTCGCGTAACCACGTCCTGCGGAATCTAGCAAGCCGACAAGACCCAAAGAAAAGCACAACAGCTTATTCTAAGAGCAGAGTTCTACCATGAAGAGGATCGCGCATATGTCAGGGTGTGCTCCCTGTTATCGCTTGAGTCATCCACCTGCTGTCGCTCGGGGCGCCGAGCGTCCGCGGCAGTGGGTGGGAGGTGAGCAGAGTCCGACACAATACAGGGACAAAAGCTTCACTTGCTTTAAAGACATGAAGGTATGTTGTGCAACAAAACACCATCCAGCGTTTTGTTAGTAGTGCTTTCGCATCCATTCGCGCGAGGTCGCTGCTGACAGACATACGCGATGAACGGGTTCAGGGTATGGCGCGATTACGAACCAGTCGGAGTCTGAATATATATCATCAAACCAAGCTCACGCAAGCAGGTCTGCATAGCTTGCTTCTGCATCTGCATCTGCTTGGTTCACCACGGGCAGCTAGCTATTCTGCTGGCCTTGCAGCTCCCGCGCTCCTTCCTGAACGCCCAGGTCATTCACTCAAGCCTCACGAGACGACGTATCTTGCTTGAAGTAGGTATCTCTGACGATCGATGGCTATCGGTTGGTTTGGCTGAACCTGCTGATGCGGTCCTGCCTTTGCTCTCGACTGATGTTCGGGTCGCTGGTTGCAGGCTTGTAAGCTCTCGATAACAGTTGAAGGTCGACTTCGCTCTTGTTTGTCCGTGAATCTCTTCGGCGTTTGATCGACTCTCATCATGACAAGAGCAGTGGGCGTATTCCTTATGCTTTTGGCCTTTGCCAACTTCAGCCATGCAAGACTGCTTGCAGGTTGGTGATGCTGATTGTTTGTTCAGAAGACAGAAATTGCAATCGAGTATTCATGCACATGCGTCTGTCTTCTGTCAGCAGAAGCATGTATTGACAGAAAGCATGGCATCCGTGACAGGTGTTTCAACATGCTGATGACACATCACTTCTGTTGTGCGTGCAGGCCGCGCTTTACAGGCCACAGCAACAGCAAGAGCAATGTCCACTGGTGGTAAAGCTACGTCTGTTTCCCAAGCCACTGGCACAGCCCAGGTCGACACAGTAGCTGTCCCCAGCAACAATGGCACAGCTACAGCAATCCAATCTGCTGACAGTGGCGAACATGCTCAAGTCACAGTTGCCAGTGGTGACAATGTGACAACCATCATCGTACACAAGCCTGCAACTTGGACAGATGCTCCTGCATGCAAGGCTTCACCCAACAGCAACAACAGTCAGGCAGATGATAATGGTCGCCTGTGGGGGTTCACTGCCAATGTCTCCTGCGCCTACAAGGATGCTGAGGATCATCCCATCTTCTTTTGGGAGGCTGCTCCTGTCTGCCCTGATGCTCCAACTGCTGATAGCATCATTCCGGACAACAAAGGAAGGCTTTGGGGCTGGGCGAATGGTGCCAGTTGTGCATATAAGGTGGGTAGCGATTCTGGTGCCAGTATACTGGTCCATTATAATCATTGTTTGGCTTCTCTTTGTGTCTACATGAGCCACACTGTTGTCAGCAATAAGTACGCTGCATAGCTACATGCTGGTTGAAATAGTATCTATACATGTGTCATGTCTGTCCTGCAGTCAACAACAGAGCGCAAGTTGCTGATAGTGCCTGCCAGCCGCAAGCTGTCAGCCACTGCCACAGCAACTGCTACTTCATATGGTGGCAAGGCCGCGTCAGACTCACATGCGACAGGTGAGAATACTGCAGTTATCTGGACAGCTACTGGTTTTTTTCGGGCAACTAAATACCGTAATATACCTACCCAGTTGTACGTGAGCACAGCTACTTTTATGCTTTCTGTTGTAGGCAACGCTGAGGTTGACACTACTACTGTGGCTGCCAAGGGTGGTGAAGCTGTTGCAGTCCAGTCTGCTGACCAAGGCACACACTCTCAGACCACCGCTGCTGTTGGCAACAGCACCTTCACTGTGGTACACAAGGATGGCAAGAGCTTTGATGAGGCACCTGTCTGCAAGCAGCAACCACTTGCAGGAAAGGTTGACATCGATGCACAGGGCAATAAGGTGGGCTCCGCGATCTCAACCAGTCACTAGTTGCTGGGCCAGCAGCAGACAGAAACCTGATATATGCTTGCTTCAGTTCATTACATTCCAATATATGGTATCATGTCACTAACACGGCTGTGACTGCTGTTGCTGCAGTGGGGCTGGGAGAAGAACACATCGTGTGCCTTCAGGAACATCACCACTGAGAAATCACCATCGCCTCAGCAAAGTTCTGAGCACGCATCAACTGGCCCTGCGTGTCCTGCAAACACCAACGTGACCAGGGTGGATGAGACTGGCAGGAAGTGGGGCTGGGTCAAGACTGCTGATGGAAAGGCGCAGAGCTGTATAATCAAGGTAAGGGTGAGATATCATACTATGTGGCACAGTGACTGGTACACAATAAGCTTGCTGCTTGGTATTCTTGCACTGCTGTAGCATTGATTCGGGAACAGCTTGAGTAGGACGATACTAATAGCAGATAGAGCAAACAGTTGGTGATACAGCATGTATACTTGCGGTGTTATTGCTGTTGTCATTGAGTATCTCATTTCAGAGTCAAGCTGCATTTGTTGTGTGCAGGTAGCACCCAAGCGCCACCTGTTGACCATTGGTGCTGTTGCTGCTATTGTGGATGCCTTGGCAATGGGAGATGGTGCACAAGCTCTGTCACAGGCTGATGCTGGTGGCTTTGGAGCAGAGGCAGAGCCTTCTCCATCCCAATACAGCACCACTGACCCAACAGGTGCCATTGCTACCGCTGAGGAAGCAGATGCTGAAGCATCTCCAGCTGTGCTAAAATCAGATGTCACGTCAGAAGCACAAGCCAATGCTGCAGCCCAAGCCAGTGCAGTGGCACAGGCTGTTGCTCAAAGGCAGAATGGTTCAGCTGGAGCACAAGCTCAAGCAGAAGCTACTGCCGCTGCCCAGGCCAGTGCTGTGGCACAAGCTACTGCTCAAGCTGAGAGTGGACAGAATGGTTCAGCCACCGCACAAGCTCAGGCTATGGCAGAAGCTGGCAGCAGCAATGGTGAAGCCACAGCTCAAGCTACTACTCAAGCAACTGCTCAGGCCCAAGCCCATACACCATCACCATCATCTGGCAACCCATCACCCTCTGCTCAGGCGACCAGTTCTGCTCAAGCCCAATCATCCACTCATACCACATCAACGCCGTCCCCATCCCCATCACTTGCATCAGCAGACACTACTGCTGAAGCACAAGCAGATGCACAAGCCAATGCTACTGCTCAAGCCCAAGCCCATACACAGTCATCTCCCACCACATCATCCCCCTCACCTTCACCTGTGGCAGCAGAGGTCACTGCACAGGCACAGGCTGATGCTCAGCCTCAAGCCCAGGGCGATGCAGCAACACAGTCACCAACTGCTGTCACAGGTGACGCTGCAGCCCAGGCACAAGCATCCAATAACAATAAGTCACCATCTACATCTCCGCAGTCAGCAGAAGCAGAAGGAGCTGCAAATGCTGAAGCTGCGGCAACAACAGTTGATGATAGGTCAGTTTCCCCTGTACCTGCCCCCAACAGCTCAACCGATGACGCTGCTCTGTCACAAGCATTGACTGCAGTGTGGGAGTATGCACCCAAGTGCCAGAACAAGCCTGATGACTGTACTGGTGACTGCTGGGGTTGGGAGAATGGCAAGTCTTGCACCTTCAGCACAGCATCAGATGGAGCTGTCAGTGCCTCCCAGGCAGCTGCTCAGTCTCAAGGTGCAGTCAACAGCAGTACTGCATCACCCTCCCCTTCAGGTGGCAACGCTGTTGCAGATACTGAAGCAGCTGCTCAGGCTCAAGCACTTGTGTCGAGCAGTCCTGCAGCCAGCCCATCACCATCATCACCAGTTGCTGCTGCTGCAGAGGCACAATCATGGGCTCAACGAGATGGACAAGGAGCTGCACAGGTATTGCATACAAACAAACATGTTGAAAGGAAGGTAGCTATGATATCTGTCTGCACATTTCTATCTGTCACAGTGGACGCTTGGCGGTGGACCGTCTTGAAAGTTTCAAAATCATGCCATACCACTGGACGCTTATGATGGGGGTTTTCCAAGTAACAATAAACAAGATCTTTGGTATTGCTGACGTCACACACCTGTTGTATCCTGATCTGCAGGCTCAGGCTGTAGCAAAAGCGGAGGGTGGGAGCTCATCTACTGTTGAGGCCGCTGCCCAGGCAGCTGCTACTGAAGCAGCCACGGCACAAGCACTTGCTCAGGTAACACCACTGCTGTGATAGTGAACAGCCATCATGACAGTTGTGGGCGATAGCTTGTCAGTGACTAGTGAATCTTCAGCCACATGTCTGTGTTCTGAATCAACCTGCAACAGCTTGCATGGTGTAACACTAGTGTAACGTTACATCGTGTTGTCCATCTGCAGGCTAACAGCAGCAGTAGCAGCAGTGGTAAGAGTCACAGGAAGCTGTCTGCTGACTCCACTGACAGCTTTCCCTCAGTGACATTACCTGTTGAGGTCGCTGAGGTGTCAGATGCTGCTGGCACTGACTGGAAGTATGGTACTGCAAGCTTTCATGATGAATCGATCTCCACTGCAGAGTCTGCAGACTCTACAGATGTTTTGAATGCACCAGTCAGTGCAGTTGAGAGCCCTCCATCTGTCAACACAAGCTCGACCAATGTGTCTGATGCAACTTGGGAAACTGCTCCAGCTTGTGTGGGGAAGCCCAGAGAGGAAACTGCTGTGCAGGGTGAGTTATTCTGTCATATGGCGTTCGCCTGAGAGCCTTATGATTGTGCATGCCAGTACACTATTCACATATCGCGCCAACTCTGGTGGAATCAGGCAATACCTGTTGCTTTTACAACACCCAATCCTCATGTTCTGGTTTGGTTGTTGTTTCTTTCTTGCAGATGCAGCTGGTCGTCTGTGGTGGAGTGAAGGAGGAGTGAGCTGCGCCTATCGCAATGCAGTTGGAGAGGCAATGTACTATGCAGGCTACCAGCAAGTGGATTGGGACACTGCTGAGCCTTGTGGCTTTGCGGCTACAAAGGACAATGCCATGAAAGATGCCCAAGGTATGTACCAGAGTCAGAGAGCACTGCTTACTGCTATGTCCCGCCAGTTGGGTGGCATCAACTGCCAGATCTGCTAGCGGACAGATGCTTATGTCACCGTGTACACCATCTACTGCTAGCAGTATGCACTGCGTTGGATATTTGAATTTTGATAACGCAAAGAGTTGTGCATGCTTGCAGGGCGGGCCTGGGGCTGGATTAAGGTACCAGGTTCAGACTTTGGCATGAGCTGCAAGTTCCTGGATCACACTGGACAGGCATTGCCTTTTGAGAAGGTGGCAGAACGAGGCAATTAACCTGTGGCTGTCACTGTGGTTGTGCCACAAAATCAGTAATATTTACCAGGCAACTGTTTCATTTATTCATGCAAGTAGTTCCTGCAGTTTGAGGTAGCAGCTGATCTGCAAATGCGAATTTACATTGATTTCATATGACTGTAGTGATCTTGCGAACATGGGTCTACTTTGATGTGCAATATGATCCTTGATTGATGAGTGATAGATTTTCGCCGGTGATCTTGAATGCTGCGCAATGATCCGTTATTGATGTGTGATGCTTGTTATTTGTACTATGGTTGCGATGTAGGTACCTGTGTGTGACTGCCGGTTGCATCGTATGTGTTTTGTAAAGTGCTGCCTGAGACTTTCAAAGTTTGTTCAACGGTTGTACAAATGTAGTAATTTGAGATGGGTGCTTGAGATGGTAATGTAATTCATCAATATCAGCAACAAGCGTGCAATGACAACAGAATCTGAGGGGTGTGTGTCCAGCTGTACAGCTGACAACAAGGTCACCCGAGGCTCGTCCATACTCTTGCATAACACATCACCTCTGTGCACTTACAGCAAAAGTTACATCACAAAGCGAGTATCATGTATGGAGCATCTGCATGATCTTGACACGCACTGACGATGATCAGATGACATACAACAGACAATGCTTTGTCTTAAAACTCAACTACTATGTGCTCAGTACAGAAAGATCTGGCCAGATATTACTGCCGTCACAAAAGAATTGAACTGAGCTGTTGTTCCAAAGCTGCTCGTTACCCATCATCTGAAAAACCAGCACCACATAATGCTGTAGAACCTCTGCATATGATTTGCTTGTCAAGTATAACTCAAATGTGCAGTCACTGCTGCGCATATCAGAGTTCACTCTGACATGGCAGCCTGCCGCAATGTATGGCAGGCTTCCAAGGTACTGTCCAAAGGCTGTTGCACCACACTTGCTGTGCCTGCACCACACTGACATCCTTCAGCACTGGACAGCTGCAGCTTATATGTCCGGACCCTGATGCAACTCAAGCAAGCAGACAACTTGAGCTTGCCATTGTTTAAGGCAAACTGACTAAACTTGCGCTGTAGCACCAGGTAATGGTTATGCACCTTGTCATCAGGCTGGTGCATCCAATTGACCCAGATATAGTTGCAGACACAACGCATCTGATAGGCATACGCGAAGTTGCTGTTGGCCTTGTCATGTCTCCCAGCGCGCATGTTGTCCCGACCAGCTTCAAGAGCTTTGTGGCATTTCACCTTGAGTGCCTTGTACCCAGCACCAAGGTCGCTGACCAAACTCTTTGCAATGTCATTGACGTTATCATTGACCATATTGTAATTGAGCTTCCTTAGTGCCTCTGCGTACTTCTGAGCGTCCATGGTGCTGCGCAACCTTTGGCACCTTGCGACACACGGCTCGACGTGGAATGTATACCAATATTGTTGGTCCTGACAAAACCGGGCTGGACTGGCGGTATATGGCACTCTCACGCTGGAGGCTCTTAACTCTGTCGGGTCCTGCCGCCCGCTGCGAAATAGTCGCCCACTGTTGTCAAACCCTATGACTCGACTGCACCGACCTGCAGATTCAATGCATCAGTGTGATAAAAAGTTGTATGAGCGAACACACACAAACGTTCCGAGTGCACTACATAGTTTGGCAGTGTAGCTGTCTCAGCATTGCCCAGCGTCAAGGTCGGCAGGAGAGAGCGGGGGCACCGGGGCTGGGGTCAGGCATCAGCGCCGACGTAAGATAACGCAGAAACTGCGTACACAGTATCATGAATGAGGTGTATCACATTCTATAACTGCTTATGCACGCGGGGTGCTGCCAATCTGCCCGTTTGGACTCCGGTTCTACTTCTCCGGCATCACGGGCGTAGGGCCTACAGCACAGGTTGGCCCGAGTAGTGGGCCATTCTCGTTACTAATGATGCGGTTTTTGGATGCACGCCGGGACGGAACAAGTTTGAACCTCTTGCTGATGCAAAAGGTCCACCTGAACGGGCTGTCCTCACATGCAGTGTACTGTGGCAAGCTTGCCCCTAAGGCCTCGCTGAACAGAGTGTCAGCTGTTTCTTTGCCGTCCATCCAGGGTGACTTGGCTCGAGAGCCCATTGCGCAGCGCATGAAATTGCCCTACTTTGCATAGCCGCCGAAGACACCAAAGCAAAAGGCTCTTGGTCGGCAACATGAATATACTGCCTGGCATTGTGAACTGTTGCAATCGTGCTCGGGGCGCATAGACACCAAAGGGCTGAAAGGCCGGAGCGGGGCTACCTTCAACTTCAACCGTCCTTACCAAATATGCCACTGTGATTCAATCAACACTATGAGCAAGCAGATCTGCTGCCAATGACAGCACACCTGTCGAAACAGGGCCAATTCAAGTATGCCACTGTCAAGGCCCGACGATGAAATCAGCAAGCCGCCCTTTGGCAAAGCTGCTCCTAGTACGTGCTTCCACCGTTAAGTCAGCGGCTGACTTGCCAAGTCATGGCATGTTTCAATTCCACTACCAAAAGGTGTATTGCTGTCTAGACCTCCCAGCTCTAGCTCCATTGGGTAGCTGCCCAACACCCTCATGAATGGTGCACTCTCTTGCAAGTGACGCAGAGCGTTCTGACACACTGGATCTGACAGGGCTCCAACAAAATCTATGTAGAACAGATAGTTGAAACGCTGAAGACCTCCTGATGTTGACCCGTCAAGAGACTTGGTCGACAGGATGGGATTACTGCAGGACAAAGATGAGACAGAGTACAGAACACTAGTCAAGCAAGTGTGCAACAAACAGTGCATGAAAGAAAGTTTTTAGTGGTGAGCTGGCATCCAAGACATAGATGGCAGATTACAATGCGACTGTTGCCTGCAGTAGTACAGTAGCTCAACCCACCTGCGCATTGGCCTACTTTCAATCTTGGTCATGTCAATATCTCTCAATGCAAACACGCTGAGAGCTTTGAACAGCTGACCAGGACCTTCCTTGAGGCTGAACACAATGCTGGTCTTGAAGGGCTGCTGCTTGTCCTCGCCTTCACGGCTCAACAGGGGATCCCTGGACGATGAGTGGATGATCCAGCAACAAACACAAGCAGCGGTAGGCTGTGAATATTATACGTTAGATGCTATGTGCAGCAGCTGCTGAAAAAGCATGCATTCTTCTGGCTGGACAAGTCACAAAGGCAACAGCCAACAATGACCTGCTGATGCTGACTCTCCGAGAGTAAAAGTGTGCTCTACCAGGTGGTTGACAAAAACCTACCTTGCTAGCTTGATGAAGCGCACGACATTCTCCTTGGCATCTTGTATGTCTTCATCCAGGATATCAAGACCATACAACTCAGCAGCACATCTACTGGCCACTGCACCGACACCCTGCGGTCAATATATGAACACCACAGAGGGACAGCAGATTCGGACCAACAGGGTATCTATCAATGAACTATGTGCTCGTTGGTCAACACTTTCATTGATCATGACTCGTCGCCCTGTCTGGCAGTGGTATACTGGCATATGTACTACGTGCAGGGGCCACCCAGACATTGTTCCCTACACAACAACACTGCTGCACCTTCGCAGTATCAATATAGCCATGGGTTATATCGGACTATGGAGATTAACGGTTGTGGCACGTTTCCCTGATAACAGAGACGTAGTCTGCGGCAGGCTGCTGTTGCGGATCCTGAGCAACTGCTACCACTGGCAAGTGCTGCCCCAAGCTTGCTGTGCTGTAGTGCTGATGGCATGCTTAGCAGTCCAACAAGACCGCAGCCTAAAGCCTGTTGTAACAATATTAACTGCAGCTTTGTTGACGAGTCTCCAGATATTGGACTGCTGCTCACCTTCAGCTGCTGCTTTGCCACCATCTGCGCTGCTCCTGCAGTATCATCTACTGCTTCCTTCACGAACTTGAGCTTCCTCAGGTATGTGTCTGTTTGTGCCAGTGCCTGCAGGACAAGGTAAGAGTATGCTGATAGTGCCTGTCCATACCAGTCCAGTTAACTTCCACGTCAACCTGAAGGAGACTTGCTTCTGCTGCTGTCCAGCTGATGGGCTATTGAAGTTGACAGCGGACCCGCTAACAAAGGAACACCTGAAACCAACTGTTATTGTCATACCAGAGTACACAATCCAGTAAATCCCATGCTAGGATAGCCACAAGATGCGGACATGACAAGATCAACGATGATCTTGTGACAACATCGGTCTGTTGGTCTGAATCGATGCCTGAGCTTGTCATCATACAGGCAACAGACCAGCTTGTACACACGCCATACTGTATCCTTTTCTTCATCTCTGTCACTGAACCCTGACACCACCAGAGGCTCTACTGTTGAGAACTGGCAGCACTATACAGAAACAACTACCTGGGAATCACTCAAAACTCGTGTTAGCTCCTCCTTCTTAGTGCCCGGTAGCGCCAGCAAGCAGTGATTGATTGCCGTAGACGTCTCACCCACTATGTGCAGCCGGTACCGCAGCAGTAGATCATACACAGCATGATAGCTGCCGCCCAGAGAGCTTTCAATGGGGAGTATGGCACAGTCTGTCGTCCGTTGGGCGAGTGCCTGAGAGGTGTGGCGGCCCGGAGTATACACACAAGCAAAATACACTTTGCACTGGAGACTTCCAAGGAAGATGAATAAGATGCAGCCCAAATCATTTATGGGATATATTGTTGTCTGTATTGTTGCCATAACTGTACCTTGGGTGCTATGCGTTCAAGGTGTGCAGCAGGTGCCACCAGAAGCACGGTGCTTCTGCCGCAGAAGCAAAGTGACTTTGGCAGAACCCCGTTTGCCCTCAGGCCTAGTTGGTGTCCCTGGGCAACTGTGTAGGCTTTTCGGGGTGAATACCTACCATACAGTATGACTTCATCGTCATACTACACCTATTGCTACTGCTCACCTGGAACGCTACTTCAAACTGCTCACATGGCACAGGCTCCGCATCAGGACAAGCTTTGCAGGCTGCCATCTCACTGTATGCACCTGGCACACCCTGGTAAGCTACCCTGTACCTGCTGCGCTGGAGATT
>JARWLF010000795.1:0-12943 GCA_029853055.1 Scenedesmus sp. KT-U
TGGAGAACCCTGCTATTGCGCTGACATCAATATAACCGTCCTGCACGGGATCGTCATCTGTTGCAGCTACCAGGACCTCCTGTAGCCACAGGGTGCTGCAAGAACAGTATGTACACAACAGATCCCTGTGTTAGTCTCTTGGTAGACTCACGGTTGAACCTACGGCAACAGCCAGCCTACCTCTGGTGACGGTTGTGACACCACGTACTACAACATAAAGCTGATCACCCCCTCACTGTAGTAGCTGACTCACTGGCGCAGCAGTGCAAGCTCACACAAAGTGCCACATTGTACAACACACCCACCCTGTGATGAGCACCTTTGTCCAGCGTCACAGGACCGAATGCAGCTGTGTATGACATTGACACACGGACATTGATTGCTGGTTTTGATCGTCTTTGCCAACTATGCCCAATGCAGCAACCGCATCACACTTGCAGCCTTCATTGCGATCCAGGCGTGCAGGTCCTGGATGGCCGATCTTGTCATCTTCCTCTTTCTCATAGGTGTCTGGCCGTGCAGCACGTCTGCCACTGCCGTTGCTGCTTTCATGCCACCGTCCATGTACACTGCTGCCAGAAGGATTGACAAGCACCGAGACAGTTCGTGTGCTTGCTGCTCTTCTGGCAAGCTGTAGAACTTGAATCTGCTGTACATCGGGCACCATAAGGTGGGATGGAGACCCAGCCACTTCAACATAGCAGCCCTGAGAAGTGTAGCAGTTGAACACAGATGACAAGTGCGTGATATAGGCTGTAACACGGGGAGTGTGCATACGGCAACAGAGCAAGACTTGGGACTGCAGCCTCTGAACAGTTCAATTGAGGTCCCTTGACTTCATCAGCCACTTATAGCAATATCAGTCTAAATTGTTGACTTGCGATAAGCTATGTCAATTATGTACAGTGAGATGCAGTGAAATCTGTTATGTGGGTCTTGCAGTCCTCATAGAAGTAACCAACCTTCGATGTATGTTGCTAACACGAGTTCCTGTTCGAGCAGCACCTCCAGGCTTGTGAGATGCTTGGCAAAAACTGCTGCTGCTGTTACCATAGCACTTCTGCCAGCCATGCTGCTTGAGGATGAAGGTGTGTAAATCAAGCCCGAACCTACACCAGAACTTGATCTGCTGCTGAACCTCTGGTGTTGCAGGTGATGCTGACAGTGTATGCCACATTAGTGTGCTGCATTGATCCAGTATTTCTGAGCTCTGAAGTGCATATCTGCACGCCGTGCTCAAACTATCTCTGATCAATGCATTCAGTTGCTGCTGTCCCTGCTGGTTGTCACGTACAGGCTGCATCAGCAACGCCCATTGCAGCTGCTGCCTGGGAGTCTCAGCTGGAAACACTCGTGACCCGTCTGCACTGGCGGAGTATGAAGTAGTCTTCATATGCTCCACAAGAGCATCCAGCAGCAGTCGGGAGCGCTTCCGGCCACGATGCGGTCGTTGTTTGGAGCGATCCTGCGCTTGCTGCTGTTGTGCTGTTTCGAACTGCAATGTGACATTTTTTGTAGCATCTATCCAAGGATGCAGGGATTGACTGAGCACGTCATAATCAAATTCACTATCCACTAGCATTGCGCCTATGATGGCTTCCACTTGCTCAGCCAGTACATTGGGCTGCTTCAATAAAGCTCTGTCATTGGTGTTGCTGGGGATTCTGTGCAGTTTCCATAGGTGTATTGCTACTGCTGCAAAATGCTTTCTGCTAATTAACGTATCCATGTTCGAGGCGAGATGGCTGCAGGACAAACAAGATGTTCGGTTGGAAGCTAAACATCAAGTCTTACTAGTACAATATATCAGTGAGTTATCCGTGCGCCAGGCAGTGAGTTGACTGTTGGTCCATGAGACATACGTCGTTACTTCAAATGATAAAGGCGAACGAGCTGTCTGTCATGTGGGAACTCTTGTGGCAGTGCTGGAAGACCATGTATTGTGTGAGAGTGGTTCATACCTGCAAAGGTTTACTTACTTGGCAGACTCTCTGTTCTGCAAAGCAAAGCGCAGTACTTCTTCCTCAAAGAGCATATAGACTGCAGCATCGCCAAGATAAGCCAGCGGCTTATAGTCTTTCTTACTCAGCGACACAGCTCTGTTCAGCAGCTCCTCTGATCTGAAGCAGTAGCCAGTTACTGCCTGCAGATGCTGCACTTGAGCCTTGGCTGTCAACGGCTTGACCACGGTTACACCCGCAGAAATGGGTGCGAGCTGTTCTGTCCCTTGTATCAAAGCCCCAGAAGCGTGCGTGACGCTAGAGAAGTACGATGCAAGCAAGTGCTGGCAGATGGGCACCATAGACAGCAAGCAGGCGTTGTTCGCGCATACTGCACGTGTCAGCATCGATTATGTTACGAATGATATAGAACAAAGAATCTATGTAGTGCTTGAACAGGCAGCAGCGCTCGTTTGTCAAGCTCTTCACCTCCGTTTGCCCTGTGATCAGCAAAAAGACCATATCAGACTTTGCTATTGTTACAACAGAAGACTGCATCATTCAGCAATTGCAGTAGACGTGGTGGTTTGCACTGGAGTCCGGCACTGGGTGCAGGTTGTCACTTTCAAACAGACAGTCGACAGCTCCATCACTGTTGTGACTGACACAGCTCGTTCCTTGTACGCAATCGAGCAGTTGCCTCTCCCTTGCTTCAAGTGTTTGTGTCTGTACACTCTGAGGGCTCAGACGCTAAATGATCAAACGTCTGCCCCCTGTGCTGAAACAGGCACTGACAAACTCGCTTTGTGCCGGAGAGGATCACTACTACTACAAAATATTGAGTATTAGTACCTCTCAGAGGTTGGCTCTCTCTGAGAGAGAGTATGGCTGCCTGTTGCCTGCCCCCCAGGGGACAATCGCCCAAGCTTGAGGGCCGGAAAGCCGGAGCAGGTTGCTCTTCTGCTTCTTCTTCTTCTACAAGTTGTCAACACCTCGTCATGTGATGATGATGAGTTTGTTACACGAAAGGTGGTTGCCTAATTAGTACTGCTAGTCCAGATATTGCTCTTGTTCCAGTCAACTGAGCTCAACTCAGCGATCTAGATCTACAACACACACTGCCACAGCTAGAACAACACTGCCCAATTAATACATTGCTTGACCTGGACCATACAGCCAACTGATGCTGCAACCCAAACTGCTGGCTTACTTCTCTAATCTACACAGTCTGCCAGCAGGGTGGTATGATGAAGACAACACAACCCTGCATCCTAAAGCAACAACTAGCAATGATAGAGCTTCGTCACTTGGCTGATGCTGATCACCTTGTGTCACATGGTCCTACAGAGACTCGTTGGTTGGTGAGTGACCAGGACTTTCTAATTCATGCACAGGGACCTGCGAAGACAGCGTACACAACAGATGCCCGTGTCAGGCTCTTGGTGGTTATGCTACAACAATCATCTAGCTATAGCTGTAGTGAGGGTCGTGAGACTATGTACTACAACATGAAGCCTATCACCCCAACACCGTAGTAGCTGAGGCACTGCTCAAGTCACAAGCTGTGCAACACAAAGCAAGTGCCAGAGAACACGACACACGCACCTTGTGACCACTCCCTTTGTCCAGCGTCTCTCAGCGTTTACAAAAGGTTTGAGTGTTCGCCACCAACACACGCACCATCAGCTGCTGTTGCTGATCAACCTCTCCAAGTTCCCCCACTGCAGGCACCCGATACTTCTTCAACAGTTGTTTGCGCTGGTCTAATGCTACGACTTTCCCTTAGGTGTCTTGCCATGCAGCATATCAGCGACTGCCATCGCTGCTTTCATGCCACCATCCAGGTATACTGCTGCCAGCAGGATCAACAAGCACTGGGACGACTTGTGTGCTTGCTGCTCTTCTGTCAAGCTGTGGAAGCTGCTGTCTGTGCGGCACCATAAGGCGGGGTCAAGGCCCAGCCACTTCAACATATCAGCCCTGGGGAGTTGCAGAAGAGTACAACACAGATAACAAGGCGAACAGAATCTTGACATGCAGTGTTGAAACAACCTTCCTCTGTATCCAAACTGCACAGGTGTTCAACAGCTTCCGAAGCGTTACATCCAACCACGGGAATCAAATTGGTAGATGTCATTGACTAGCAGCATCTTCTGTTTACTAGTGTCTTTTCTTGTCAGTGCCAGCCTTCATCACTACGTTGGGATTGCTAGGCAGTACTGCGGGTTGTAGCTGCATGACGCACCTGTGTTGTATGCTTATCAGCTGTTCAGCTTGCGAAGCTGTTGCAGCGGCTGCAACACCTTTCCCACCCTGCTTGATTACACTGCTGTGGGTGCTGCTATTGCTGCCAAAGCACTTCTGCCAGCTGTGCTGCTTTGCAGCAAAGTGCTGCAGGTGGTGCCCGAAACTGCTCCAAATCTTGGCCTGCTGATTGACGTTTGCATGTGATGCTGCCAGTGTGTGCCACAAGAGTATGCTGCACTGGTTGATGATGTCTTGGCTGCAGATCTGGTAGTTGCAGTTGGCACTCAAGCAGTCTCCAATCAATGCACTCAGTTGCTGCTGTTCCTGCTGAATGTTATCTACTGGCTGCACAAGCGATGCCCATTGCGGGTGTTTGGTACGAGTCTTAGCACTGATTTCTGTCCTGGTTGATTTTGCTTGATTCGAGTCGTTTTGCAGCTGCTGTACTAAAGCTTCCAGCAGGCGCTGGAATATACTGCTGCTTTGTTTGTGCTGCCGTGTTGCCTCAATCTTCAGTGTGATGTTGGATGCAGCAGTAATCCATGGCTGTAATGTGAATCGAAGCTTATCGAAATCAAACTCACTATCGACTAGCACTGCGCCGATGATAGCTTCCAGCTGCTCTGGCAACAAGTTGCTGCGCTTCAATAGATCAACATCCCTGTGTATCTTGTGCAGTTGCCATAGATGTACTGCTACTGCTGCCAAGTACTTTCTGCTGATCAGTGTTGCCATGTTTGAGGTAAGATGACTGCAGGACAAGGAGGGTGTTGCAGAGCGGGTAGACATACACTGTCAGTGGGTGTCTGTGTACATGTGCTAGACAGTGAATAGACTGCAGGGTTCACCCCAACGAGCTTGTTGATGATGTGAAAAGATTCATGGAGCTCAGCGATGACGGTGTACAATGTAACAGCGCAGCTTGCATGATGCCTTCAGCAGTTCACTTACTTGTCGGGCTGTCCGTTCTTCATCGCAAAGCGCAACGCTTCTTCCCGAAACAGCATATGAACTGCAGCATCACCAAGATACGCCAGCGCCTGATAATCCCTCTTTTCCAAAGACACGGCTTTGTTCAGCAGCTCCTCTGACTGGAAGCAGTAGCCAAGTACTGCCTGCAGATGCTGCAATTGAGCCTTGGCTGTGAAAGGCTTGAACAGCATTACACCCGCAAAATTTGGCGAGACTGGTCTAGAACCGTGTATAACAAATTCAAAAGCGTGCGTGAGAGCAGAGATATGCCATGGAAGCGACTGCTGGCTGATTCGCGCCTTCACCAGCGAGCAGGCATGTTTCGTACATATTGTACTGATGTTCATCATTGCAGCAAACAAGATATCTCTGAACCTCCTGAACGGGCAACAGAACTTGTTTGCATCTCGTAGACTCCCGTTGATACCCGTTTGCCTGAAGCTATCCGTGCCTCGACAGTTTGTGACAGTGTTTACGTTCATTTTCATCTCTGCGGAGTCTTCATTTTCGTGAAGCCTGCGTGATACAGCTGAAAGCAATCTCAATGTTTCAATGAAGACCAGCTGTTCAGCCAGTGTAGTATGTACAACAGCTGCAGGTACCTTCCAAACTCTGAACAGAGCCATAGGTGTGAGTGTAGGCACCTGCTCCTGGCACTCATAGCAGATCTGCCTTTTCGATAGTGAGTTGAATATCTGCAACCTGGACATGTCACAGACTACAGCCTGCAGACAGCCGGTCAATCACCTCAACTTCCCTGACCTGTTTGTTCAGATAAGGAATGCTGAACAAACGAAGCTCTGCCATGTGCACTGTCCAAGCAACCTTCAGCAACAAGCCTGCACAGTCCACTCTCAACTGCCCTGACAACATCTTGACTACATCAACAACGACAACATGCAACACTGATGGCGACTGCTGGTGACCGATAGCTTGCATACAACTCCGTCTAAGCTATACCCACCAGTACATGAAAGCAACCTGCCACAAGGTCTGTGGGCACTCATGAGCAAACTCACGCCCCTGCCAGGGTGGCACACTGAACTGCAGCACACCCGTCAAAATCCTAACAGGTCATCCTCAACTCCCTGCTCAGCATCATCATCACCTTCATCAACCTGAGCAACACCCTCTACCTGCTGCTGCTGCTGCTGCTGTAACCTCTCCAGTGTCTCCCAGTGCCTACACAACAGGAACTCCCCCACCCGCCAAGTCGACTCCCAATCACCACCGCTGTCAACATACACTGCTGCTGTCACACTCTCAATCAGGTCAGCACATACTTTGGGAAACTTCTTACGAGGAGCCTTCTCAACACCATCATCTCCTGCTGCTGCCGCTGCTGCTGCCACTACCTGCTGCTGCAGCTCCTTGGCGATGTCTTCGCTGCTTCTTGCTACTGCTTCTGACATGGTGACGTCAGTGCTGGGGTTGCTGTCAATATATGTGGTAGTACCAGCGGCAGCGGCAGCAGTCTCCTGTGAATCGCCGGCAGCAGCTGCTGCTGCTGCTGCTGCTTTGGCGGCTCTAGCAGCAGCAGCCTGCAGTGCTACGAGCTCCTTCTTCCTCAGCCATACAGCCATCCACAGCGTGTCATCATCTAACACTTCTTGTGCAAGCTTATTGGCAAATGCAGCAGTACCGGACCCCAATGCACCTGCTGCTGCTGCTGCCAGGGCCTTGGTCGCTGCTGCTGCTGCCGCTGCCAAGACAGACTGTCTGGTTGCACCTGCTGACTCAGCGGCAGCAGCAGCACGGCTCAGCACACCTGCATTCGCTGCTAGACGGATCGCTGCTGCTGCTGCTGGACCGCTCTGCTGCTCTCCTGCCGCTTCCTTACTAGATGGTTTGTCTGTGATCGCAGAGTTCAGGGTTCGATCCCCGCTGCCATCAAGCTCGGATTCTTGTTTTTCAGCCAGCTGTCTCTGCTGCTTGACATCACGAGCAAAGGCGTGCACAGCCAGCAGCAGCCTCCAGCTGTTTGCATGCAGCATGAGGTGCAGCCCGGACATGACTGCTGCTGCTGCCATCATGTTGTTACTGACAACTTTGGCGCGAGTCTTTGTCAGCGTTCCGGGATCAAGGTGCTGCCTGCAACATACACACACCAACAACACAACTTCATGTAACAGATGACATCGCACCATCAGCACGATCCTGTTGTGTCAAGGTTGAAAAACGTTTGACAGTAACCAACAATACAACAAACATGAGTGACAGGCCTTATGATCATGATTAACATGTTACACTCTGCAATGTTATAACGGTGTCATGTGTCTCCTCACCTTCTGCCCGCTGCCAGTGTCCTGAGGCTGACCAGCAGGTCCATCAGCGCATCCCCCAGGAACTCCAGGCGCTGGTAGCTGCTGCTGCCCAACACGCTCACATGGGTCAGGGACTGGACCAGCCAGCGGGGGTCACTGCAGCAGCAGCAGCAGCAGCAGCAGCAGCAGCAGCAGCATACATCAATATTGCCATAACAACACTGATACTTGACATGCAGCCCTACTTGTCTGTTGTTACTCAGCGATGTTATAACATGCTATTGACAGTCATATCATACCTGAACTTGTAGGGCAATGCACCGCCTGGAAGCTTCCGCAGTCGGCTCACAAACTTGTCCGCCAGTGCAGAATCCTCCCCACCACTGCTACCAGCAGCAGCAGCAGTAGTAGTACCATTGCTGCTGACACTGCTTGCATTGCCGTTGGTGTGATTGCGGTATGAGGGATGCAGCAGTGATAGGAGGGGTCGAGCAGTGGAGTCAGCAGGAGGCAGGGACATGGGGGCGCCGGTGAGGTACTTGGCAGACCCTGTATGGCAGCAGCAGCAGCAGTGGTGCTAGTGGTGGTGGTGGTCTGTTGAGCTTATCTATATTGTGAGCAGCAGCAGCCTTTCAAGGACGGCAAGACTGCAGTACAGCAATGCATACCACTGACCTGGAAGTTCAAAGTGAACTGGGCATTGCAGCAGCAGGACAGTAGCTGCATCAGGAAGATCAAAGTTGCTCACCTGCCGGCAGCACCCCTACTGCCTCACAGAATGCTGCTGCTGCCACCAGACCACCACGTGACACTCGGGTCCACACCCACGACGTGACGTCACCAGCACTGCCATCGGCGGCCGCTGCTGCTGCCATGTCAGCAGTAGCAAGATCAGCTGCTGCAACTGCCTTCATCGCTGCCTCCTTGGCGGCTCCGGCGAAGTAGAACGCTCCAATCAGGCTCTCGACTCCGTCGGCGATGCGCTTGCCCTTGCTCGTGACCGTCCGTCCGTCCTCAAACAGTCCCAGAACCGCGTCCGTGCCGGTCGGCGTCCAGAGGTGGCTGTCGTGCGGATGCGATCGGAGCTGATACTGGAGAAACAGCGGCGCCGATCGGCCCAGCTGTGCGAGACGTAAGTTGCGGATGATGCGGGCCTTGGCGACTGACAGCTCGCTCTCGTTAGCATCTGGCGGGAAAGCCTGCAGACACACAAAGCAACACAAAAGTCAGATTCGCTCATATCATGCAACCATCTGCGCTTGCTTACTTGATTCAGGCCAGTTTCGCGGCCCGGGCACTCAAAATGCACAAACATCTCATGCAAATCACAAATCTCAGCATAATAGCATCGCAAGCTCTCCCGCTCATCGTTGGAGCATGGGAATTGCATTCCCAACAACGCCGGTTTGATTCCGGCCGAGAGCTTGTGATTTCGCATGCATCTACTCAGCGGATGGTGCCTATCAATGTCCCGCTTCTCGCCTACTCAGCTGTCCGAAGTACAATACTATCTTTTGCTAATAGACATCGACCACGTACGCTGCTGCAAAAAAGTTGTTTTGCATGATCTGTCCATGGCACAGCAACGACTCAACATGCATTCTGCCTGTCTTGGCATGACTCCCAATGCATCCCAACGCAGTTCTGCGAATGCATTCTAGCTCGATACACTCTGTCCATATGTCCCAATGCATTCTGTCCAATGCATTCTGTCCCTGGGCCAATGCACTCTGTTCGTGTCTTCTGTCTCACCTTCATCAAGCAGTGTGTGGACAACACCTTGAGGATGACGTCTCCCAGGAACTCCAGCCGCTCAAGATCAAACGCCTCATGACAGCTGCTGGCAGTCAGAGAGACAAGAAGAAGGGTGGGACTGGGAAGAGGAACCTCACGCCACGAGCCACTCAGACTGCTGCTGCTGCTGCCGTTGACTGCATTGGCAGCAGCACCAGCAGCAGCACTCCTATCGCCTGCAGACTTATGTGCATTTTCTTGTGGTTCAGCTCTGATAACTTGCTGGTGGTAGGTACTGCCTTCCACTGCAGTGACTACTGCTGCTGCTGCAGTTGAGAGGTCCGCCTCAGTAGGCTGACTATCAGGTTCCAGTTCTGTCAGCAATCCAGCCTGACTGTCAGGCCCACCATCACTGTTCCCAGCCTGACTGTCAGGCCCACCAGGCTGGTCCTGATCAGGCTGACTCAGCAGCTCCCGATGACTAATCCCCGCCATCAGATCGTGCATCACTGCTGGCTGCTGCCACCCCTGTGTTGCTGCTGCCAACTCATCTTCTGCATTGGGCCCAGCCGGTGCATTGTGCACCTCGGCAGCAGCAGCAGCACCGTCACCATGCAGCAATGCATGCAGCTGATCATGCATACTGGTTGCTCCGAGGATAGAATCTAGCCGGTAGATTATGTTCGGGATTAGCTGCAAGTGTGACCAATCAGATGACGTAATTGGGAGTAACCACACCAACTCAACTGGCAGAAACATGACACGATGATTAGCCATCACCTTCCTGCGTGCTGATCGTGACATGGTGGCGATGCTGCTGCTGGCAGCACTGAACTGCTCTGGTGTTGGCAGCAGCAGCAGCGGATCTGTGGCAGCAAACTGCTGCTGCTCAAACTGTTCTAGCCTGTTGGCTTTGTTTGCTGCTGCTGATACGTCACTGGCTAACAGCACTCGTCTGCATTTGTCAGAGTCAGTGGCAGCAGCTGCTGCTGTAAGACCGCTGCTGCTGGCAGCAACACGTTTGCGTGGGTTGCTGCTGCTCCCAACTGCACCACGACCATCAGCAGCAGCAGTGACACCTGCTGATGGTACTCCATCATCTAGATCCATCAGTGCTGCATCTGTCTCCCCATGAGGTGCTTCAGCTGCTGCGGCTGTAGCCCTATTGCTCACTTGCTGCTGCTGCTGCTCACCACCGGGAGAAGCAGCAGCAGCAGAAGCGGTTGGCATCTCAATGCCCTGCTGCTGCTCCCTAGGCGGCAGCAAGCAGCAGTCAGTAACGCACCTACTGCTCTTCACTGCGATCATCGGTAGATCTGATCTCAAGCCGGTTACGCCACATCTCACTCTGTAGTAATCATCGTGACGGATTACGTAATCCCATATTGGTAATCCGTCATCAGTCTTACCAACCTTCCAACCCAACATTGGACGCTGTTCTGGATCATGATTCATCATACTGCTGCTGAGCATCACTGCTGCTGCCAGATCAAGGTTACTGGTGGTGAGTAATCCTGAGCAGTGATGACGCTGATTAGTCATGATGACATCATCATGTGGAGTGGCAGATGTGGGTGTAATCCTGTTGGGTATATTAGCTGACACAACTGGGGACAGTATGCTTGCACTGTTAGCTGTTGTGTGCACTGCCCCTGCTGCTGCTGCTGCTGCCAGACCTGTTGCATTACCAACCCCCTGATGACTCACCCCACCATTAGTAATCCCTGTCCAATTACTCTGCATTATGCCAGTTGTGATATCTGTTGCTGGAGTGAGATGATTAGCCACACCCAGTACCGTGTAAACATGACTGTTATGTCCTGAAACAATAACACGTCCTTTCAGTTCCTGATCCAACCCTGAAACCTGAGAGGGTGTGACCCCCGGGTGCACTGCTGCCATGGCAGCAGCACCCTTCAGTGGGACTGGCTGTCCAGCTGCTGCTGCTGCTGCCACTAGTGCTGCCGACTCAGGTTCTGGTGGCACAGGAGGCGGGAGTTCAATCCTCTCAGCCGGCACTTCTGGAAACTTTTTCAATCCAAGTTTGTGTGAGATAAGATGACTAAGTGGGAGTAATCCTGATGCCATGTGGTTCACACGTGACCAATCAATGATTAGATCGCTGACATTGATATGCTGCTGCTGTTGATGCTGTCTGCTGCTGCTAGATCTGGCAGCAGCAGCAGCAGGATGTGTAGCACTGCTGCCAGCAGCAGCAGCAGCACCAGCCAAGTTAGTCTCAGGCAACAATGTGCTTGATGAGTCATCGAGCCCTGAGTAACCTGAAACCAACTTGACTGGCGCTGCTGCTGTTGATGCTGGAACAGCAGCACTACACTCTGCTGCTGCTGCTGCTGCTCTTTTTGATGAAGCTGCACAGTTCCTACCACCTGGTGCAGTGCACGTGCTGTTGTTGCTGTTGTTCTTGATTGGCACAATTAGATAGCTGATCTGTACACTTGGTGAATGAGTGTCACCATTACAATCTGATGTTGCTGCTGCTGCTGCTGCCAATCCCTGCTGCTGCTGCTGCTGTGGTGGTGGTGCCCCCTTCTCCCACTGCATGAGGTTCCTCAGCAGCTGTGGGCTAAAGGGCAGCACTGGTTGACGCTTTGGTGCTTCAGCTGGCTGCTCTTGCTGCTGCTCACTCCCTTGTTCCTGCTGCTGCTGCTGCTCATCAGATGCTGCTGCTGCTGCTGCTGTGGTGGTGTTTTGCTGCTCAGCAGTAGCAGCAGTCGTAGTAGCAGTGTCTACCTCCATTGCTGCTTCAGCTTCTGACTCTGCTGCAGCTGCCTCAGCCTCGCGTGCTTGTTTCAGCCACTGCAAAGCAACAGTACAACTCACACATCTTTCACTTCTCACTCTTTCAGAGCAGCAATGCACAAAGTAAACATTTTTCCGGCTGCTGCTGATCACTTGTCCAAAGCAACATGAGACTTATGTATTCATGTGGCACTTTGTGCTGCTCGCAAGCATAATGTGATATGCCAAGAAGCCCATAATGCAGCTTACTGGCGAACCAAGCTATCAATGCGATTCAGCCTGACTGCTGCTGCTGCTGCTGCCAAGTCTCACCTCTGCTCTTGTCTTATCCCAGTTTATATGTTTATTGACGGCGTGTTGATAGCCCAGCAGCTGATCTACCTCCCTTTGACCCAGTTGCTGAGGGCCAATATAACAAACATCCATCTAAATAACATAACACAGCAGCAGCAAACAAACAAGACATACACCAAAGGAAGTGATGGCTGCAGCCAACAATACTGATGATTATTATACATTTTAGATGCTTCTGACAAAATTCACAGATTGCAAAACAACAATCTCAAACTCCGAGATGGAGTAGTGTGCATCTGCTCCAGGTGCTTGTGCGCCCCCTTCATTGCAAGGTTGAAGCCAGGCAACTGTAGCAGCAACCACTAACCATGAAACCTACATCATTGCAGCACATGGCTGTCGAAACGCTCAACATAAAGCTCAACAGATGTATGTTATAATCTAGACATATCAATCTGTTGTATGTGTATGTTATGTCTACTTTGAATTGACCAGACCAACTTACCACATACAGCTGCCTGTCTATCCAGACCGGCCACGTCATTAAGTTGTTAGGTAACTTGTCACATAACAACACGCCAAAATGTAACATGCCTGTTATAACAGACATGCCGGAAACAACACTGGGGCCACCTGGCAGGGCTGACACGGCAGCATCGCTGCCGACTGCTGCTGCCAGCAGCGATGATTCAGCAATGCGCTGCTGCTCGGCAAGTACTGCTGCTGCTG
>JARWLF010000796.1:0-12940 GCA_029853055.1 Scenedesmus sp. KT-U
TACCTACTAGGTAGTGCGTGGATGAACTTCATTTTTACAGTAGATATACTCTACGGTAGATAGCAGTGTTGTGGCCGGACGACAGTTGCACAAAACTCGCCATCATCACTGAGTATCTATATACACTGGTGCACTAGTGCTAATCACGATAGGCAATAATGATCATGACCATATGACGCTGAATGTGTACATGCCACACACAATCATTGTATGATGATCATACGGAGGCTTTCTTGAGGGAGCATTCTGTCGATCTCACCATCAGCATCGTCATGCTGATGATCACCAATTTAATTACTCCCAGTGGCACCTTCTTTTTTACTTGCTGATCACTGATTCATGAATTAAAAACATACGGCGCACATATGGTGCGATGCTCCTGATCAGCCACACAAACTCACTCGGTCTGATGGACCAGGTACTGCACTGGCAGTAAGGAACTTCCTTGCTTATGAAGTGATGATCACTCCAACGTTGGCACGCCCCCCTGAAATCTGAACCTGGTATAGGCTATACAGGCATAAGCTGCTGGCGTTCTTGCTGCCAGTGACGGTCACAGCTGTCAGGCTGACTGCAGCATCACTGTTTCTATGCCACAGAAGTCATAGCAGTGCTATCTAGATGACATAGTCGCTGGCACTGTACGGTGCATCACAGCTGCTAAGACGTGATCCTGCGCTCTACATGTTTTCCTGCAAGTAGTGCAGGGCCTGTACTAAGTACAAATGCACTGTCAGAAACACAACAAAGTATGTATGCTATGCAGCCTACATCAACATGCACAAGCAACAAGATATGCATGCTCTAGTCTATCCTAATTCGTTCAACTCAAATATGCACAACTCTCGCCAGCAGATGGCAGGCAGTACAGAGCAAAAATGAAATATACACGACACAAACACAGCCATACAAGACGTTTGTCACACGGCAGATTGTCCAGGGACAGTGTACACTGCCCTGCATGCCTGCTGCTGCAACCTTGATCTGTTGTGTAGATCTGGTATGATGCTGAGCAGTAGCATGCACATGACCCAGCGTCCAGCTGTGGGACCTGTGATCAGGATTGCAACACCCACATGCAACCCATCCTGTGCTGGCCCAGGGTGCTGAGAACAAGTTTGAACTTGAAGGCCAGCCCTTCTTCATGGTGCTGCGTGCTGCACGACCGTGGTCCAGGGCATGAACCATGTCTACACACACCACCTAGAGACAGACATGCCTACAGGGGTGCGAAAGGTGTCAGCAGCAGCATGTACAGCTGCCTGCCTCCCAGCATGATGTCCACTGTTCAGCAACATACTACCTTGTTGCCTGAGGACGCAGAGTACCAATGTCAAAGCCCAACTCTGCCCAGTCAAACGTCACTTGCTGGTCTCGATTCCTGCGGTGCTGCCTCCTGCTGCTGCTCCTCCCACTCCTACTTCTACCCATGCTGCTGCTGCTAAAGGTACTGCTGACTCTGCTGCTGCTTCTGGGCCTGCTGCTGCTTCTGGATCTGCTGCGGCGTGTGAGGCTGATGCTGGGTTGCTTGTACCAGGGTGTCAGACCCAAGTTATCCATCATATAGCGCAGCTTCACCCAGTTGATGTCTTGCCAGTTGTTCATGACAATTCCACCTGTGTCACCGCTGTTCTCATTGAAGGCCCACCACATCCAGCCGGCTAGGGGTATTGTGTTGTAGGCTCGTGCACGACCCTGTTTTGTATGGTTCAGAACAGCAGTGTGAACGAGTCTGTGAGTCAGAGCTGCCAACATATGAGTGAAAGCTACATCAGAACGTTATGACCTAGCCTAGGAAGCTTCAGCATGACATACATGAAGGTCCAGTAAACGCTGTCTGTGCATTACATTGTGCAGCATCCTGGGCACAAACATCATGAGCCCACAACATGAGTGAAGTGCAGCAGGTCATCAACCAATCTCATCAACCTGCCCTCAACACATCAGCTCACCCTGGCCATGACAAAAGACGCAAAGTCTTTCAACCAGACTTTGTCATTCTCTTCAACAAACGCCGATCCTGTTTCCCCAATAATGATCGGGAACCGCATGCAGCGCCCTGCATCACAGAACCCCTTGTCTTGCAGGTAGCTGAATGACGTGTTACTCTGCTTCCAGAGCTCCTGACCCAGCCACGTTGACTTTGTGATGGAGGGGGGATACAGGTGAGGGGAGATCACAGTCTGCAGGAGAGACATAACACAGATCAAGATCAGAGCTAAGCGCTTAGGGCTTCTTAGGGTTGATTTCACTGTATCAGGTCTGCTGTGCTGATCTGTTTACCAATGTGAATACCAACTGCTGATTGTGGGCTGCTACAGTATGGACTGTGGTGAGTAGGTGGTCGGTGACGGTAGAGGGGTTGGTGAGCACTAAGGCATTGGACATCTCACAGCTGCAAAGCTCTTCACAACAACAAGATCTGTGAGAATGGATCGGATCTTGCATGTGTGGACTGTTTGCACAGTCACTGTGAATACAAGTTGAACAGCTGATAGCTCAAGTGCTGCACTTTAACCTCCAGCATGTGTCCTCACTGAGGCTTGGCAACAGACTCACATTCTTGACGAATGGTCTTCTGAGCAGTTTCTGGAAGAAAGGTGTTGGGTCACTGAGCCCCCTGCTGATGATGATGTCCCGGTCTGTGATGAAACCATTGCCCCAGTTCAGACCAAAACTGGTCTGCCCAGTGCCTGCAGGATGTAACACAAGATGATGTGGTGATTCAAGTATGCAGCATCTGCTCTTCCCCACTCTGACAACAAATGAAGCCAGCCGCCAGTTAGGCTAACAAGTGCCCAAGATGAATAGCAAACATTGTCAACATTTCAGATCAGCTGTAGTCTGCTGTTTTTATGGGCTTGCCATGTATCGTCCCAGGTGCCCAGGCATGACATTGTCACAGGCGTGTACTCACCCTCAAACATGAACAACATCTTGTTGGGAGTCATCCTCCATAGTGCCTCAGCAGTAGACAGGTACAACAGCTCGGCTCCTGGGCGGTCACCGTTACTCTCCCATTTGATGCCCATTGAGTCCGGTTCGTTCATGACATCAATCAGCACACGACCAGCAATGTCGCTGTTGAAGTTGGGGAGACATGTTACTTTCTTCCACACACTCTTCCAGGCACCAACGAATTGAGCCAGGTTGTAGGGATGCTGCTCTAAACCCTGCGGCTGGTAGTCCAGCACAACATACATGCCTTGTGCAATGAACTGCTGGATGACAAACAGGAAGCGGTCCATGTTGCTGCGTGCTGGCAGGTAGGTGTTGCATTTTCCCCGAACTGTGTTACGCATGGGTGAGGGGTTTGGGGGCAGCTCCTTATCCTTAGTTCTGGTAGACAGATCTTGAGGATCAATGAGCCGCAGCTTCAGATCCCTTTCGCTCATAGTAGTACAGTCCCTCACGGCGTCCCAGATCTCAGGCTTAGCGATGAAGTTATGTACGAACGGCAGCCGCACAGCGTTGAACCCTAACTGCCTCAGCTGGTAAGCTATCTTGCTGAAGTCTGTGGCTGCATCTGTGCCACCGGCCCACAAACCGTTCAGCATTGCCAGTTCAACATTGAAGCCAAACCAGTTGATGCCATGAATGAAGATAGGTCTTCTATTTCTAGCGTTGATGACGCGGTTGCCGGATACTGCTAATGGGGGAGCTGGCCGACCTCTTGGAGGCTGCTTGTATGCTGGCGGGCTGCACACAGCTGTGATCTCAGATTCATAATCTATGATGTCAGCAGTAGTGCTGTTGATGACTACTGTGGTTGTGGTGGTGACGTCAGTTGTCATGTCTGTGGTGCTGAAGCTGATGTCAGCTGTACTGCTTGAACTGTTGCTTGGGGATACTGTGACATTGGCAGTTGAGTTGACTTGAGCAGCAAGTACTGCCGCATCTGCTGCTTGTGTACTGTCAGCTGCTGGCACTAGAACTGATTTGTGATTGACCACTGGGAATGCTGCTATGACTGAGCCAGTATCTGCTTGCTGCACGGATGCTGCCGAGTCTTGTTGAGTGGTAGGCGCTATGCTCACTGCACTGCTGCCAGCTGCTGTTGGAGCTTTGGCTACAGGGGCTGTCACTGCCGACAGAGAGGTGCCGCCTCCTGGTGCTGCTGCTGCTGTCCCAGATGGAGTGTAGTATGCTACACAGGTGTAGCTGCTTCCAGGAGCAAACTCCACCATGTAGCTGGCTGAGGACCGCGTAGCTGTCAGTGAGGCTGCTTGCAAGGCATTGCTGCTAGCCTCAGCAGCTGCACTGGCTGTTGTGTCACTGGCAGTAGTGTTACCAGGACGACTGTTGCCTGGCTTTGCACCTAAGTCCAGATTTATGGTTGCTGGTGGAAGCTTTGTCACTGAACCATTCAAACCACGGGTGAAGCAGGCCCATCGAGCCTCTTGAGAACCAGCCACTGCTCCTGCCTGCAGTGAATATACCCCTGCTGTGAAACCTGCTGGAGGTGAGCATCTTGCTGCTGCCGGCAGAGCTTGTGGGTGTTCTGTAGCTGCAACTAACTGTGCTGCATTGCTCACAACAAGGGCTTCTTGCAGGATGCAAGGTTGGCAGAGGCCCTGCTCACAACTGACGCCGGGACTGCTGGCAAGCTGTGCCGTAAGCTGCGGCGCTGGCACTGTGACAGAGAAGCCTGTACTGTACTCTGCGAGCAGATAGAGCTGCGCCTTGCTGGATGGCTGTACCAAGCTATCGCTTTGCGGCTGTGCTGCTGTAGGCATGAAGAGGCTTGCTGATACAACAGCCCCCATGCAGAAAACCGTAAGGAGGTTCATTGAGGTACTTTTCAGTCTTTGTTGGCTACCTCGTTAGTATCTCTGAGCACTCATCTGCTCCTGAAGGTATAGAGCGGGAATGTTGGCGTCAGCGAAGAAGCATTGGTGCCAGTGGCACTCTGTCAGATAATACACCACATTATAAGACAAGTAGCAAGTTTAACAACTTAATAGAAGCAGATTGGGGTCTTTCAGCATGTCTAGCAGCTGCACAAATCAGAGATGTACACATGCGCGCTCACTGGATCTGTGGTCTTTACACCCTTTCAGATGGTCTGAGTAACACCAAACAATTCTTAATGGTATATAAAGACAAACGGCTGGTTGATGGCAGTCTGGTGGATCTGTAATGAGGGGCGGGAGTCGGCACCGGTAGCAAAGGTGCCGCAGGGACAATCAACGTTTCAACCTATATATATTGTATGCACTTGATATAAGACATAGCTGGAAGCACCGTGTGAAAGTCCATGCGCCTCGATGAGAGCTGGCCGTACGTCTACCGCTACCTCTGTGTGAGTACGAGCTTGACAGCGTTCTGTGCTTGTCTCGTACGTATAGCAGAACAGAACTAATGCATTCCAAAGACATTCTGCCTTGGCACGCACCTGCCTGTGGGTGTACAGTATGCTTGCGGCGCAGTACGCGTCGCTGGTCGAGGCAGTACGGAGAGATTTTGCAAATTCATATATTGCACAACCTTAACAGCACGGGGCTCAACCACGGCCTTTTCTGGGTTTGTGCATCGCGCTTGGGAAAAGTCAGGGAACATGCCGTGCCATCATATCAAGCAACACAGGCACACATGCATGCACATATGTGCGATGGTTGGTTGTGACAAGCCTCTGCTGCTGTCGTCTGCATGTGGTTCACAGGGGAATGCTACAAGAATGTTATGCGAATAATATGATCAGGCTTATGTGCGTGCCAGGTTGAAACCTTACCAAATTTGGGGACCGTCCAGTTATCACACTGGCATGTGCATTCGATGCACCCGTCTGAGTCAAGAACGGTGACCAAGATGACCAGCTTATGGTTGGCCCAAGAAGCCACAATGATTGTGGTCAATGCACCCTTCACCTTGATAACAGCTTAGCTACCTCACCTCCAAACGTTACATGCCACTGCTGGCGCAGTGATACCATACACTGATGCCAACAAGTCAGCAGAGCAGATTGAAGCCCAAAAGCAGCAGGTGCACTGATCCAGAAAGTCTGGCAGTGACTGCAGTACACCACTGTAGGCCGTGCTGTTCTTTCTTCCTGCCCAATACAATTCACCACCTTGCCACAGTGGTGCAAATACTCTGCAAGTCCTTGTCATGATACACGACATATGCTCTGCAACCCTTTGCACAGTTCATGAGACATGTACAAGGCGAAAGAACAGGCACCCCCAGTTGAATGCTTCCATAGATATGCTATGGCACATGGTTTATACAGGTATACAAGTATATGCTTTGACAGACGATACATAGTGCTATAGAATGCTGTACACAGTAAACAGGAGATCAACTTAGCACACAAATCATTCGCTTCATACATGTGCTCTTCTAATCAAAACATGCAGCATGGTATGCACCACGTCTAATCGCCAAAAATTCGTTCAATGTCAAGGGCTGACTGAGCCACAGGGCTCACCAGCAATACCTCGGTGCAGCACTGCAACAACACAACCCAATAACCAAGGCGCTATCGTAGCCTGATGCTGTGCAGTAGCTGCAAACTACAGCCCACAGAGGCATGGGCACAATTGTCATGATACTGTACGAGGGACTCATCATCACTGCTCAGGGAAGGTTCAACCTTCAGCCCGAGGCCAACTCGCTGGCTGTCACAGGCTACATGGTGTTTTGACTTGTGCGAATATGGACCACCACAGCACAGCCTGCCAACTGATGCAGCATCTCCTCTACATTGTGTTCATTGCTCATTACTCAAACCTGCAGCCAGTGAGCGTTCACAACAGCACTGGTGCTGCTTATGCTGCTCTTCAGTTGCTGTCAGCTGTAGTAGCAGCTTGGTCAGCTGCCTCTGATGCATCACCATCCATGGTCTCCGCTGACTCAATGAAGTCCTTGGGCCGCCTCCTGACACCAGTTGAGGACCATTTGTACCAGGGACTCAGACCCAGCTTGTCCATCATGAACCTCAACTTCTCCCAGTGAAGATCTTGCCAGTTGTTCATGACGATCCCGCCTGTGTCACCGCTGTTCTCGTTGTAAGCCCACCACATCCAGCCGCCAAGCACTTTGCTGTTATACTTTGCAGCATTGCCCTGCAGGCAACAAAAGCAACAGTGGTGTCATGTATGACTGGCAATATCACTGTGTCACTCTTGCAATGGTAACCAGCGACACATTCTGCGATGCAGGTTCATGGCTTTCAGATGCAGCACTCGACCACATCACACAGCTGCTTGCATATCTTGACTCATGCCCAACACCCCAGACAGCAACAGTCTGGGAAGTACCAGCATACCGCGTATTGTTGCAGCCACATGATCCACTCACCCGTGCATAGACAAAATCTGCAAAGTCCTGCATCCACTGTTTGTCCGAGTCAGTCTTGTAGGCCGTCCCTGTCTCACCAACCAGGATGGGGAACGTTGTGCACTTATTGCTTGCACAGTATCCCGGTGACTGCAGGTAGGCGAATGACACTTGACTCTGCTGCCACAGTGCCTCACCCAGCCATGTAGACATGGTGATACTGGGGGGGTACAGGTGCGGGGAGAACACAGACTGCAGGACATACAGAACAGTGAGGACTTAGTAGACTGATGGACACTTAATACTCATGAGCACACAGCAGACGCATGACGAATGAGACCTTTGCTTGTGTTGTCTTCCTCTACAGGGTTGCATGCGCTCTCATGCCAGCACAGGTGGTCTGCAATACAGCACCCGCACGCAACAGAAACACGGCTGTGCTTGACCAACCAAGCACAGGCACACTCACTCTGCACCTCAGCATGACCCGGAAAGCCAAGACAAGGCTTGGATGGTTCTGTGATAGATAATTCATAGACATACGCGGCTCACCTTCCTTACGTAGGGCTTCTGCACAATCTGATTGAAGAAGTTGATGGGGTTACTGAGCCCCCTGCTGCTGATGAGCTGCTGGTCAGTCACAAAGCCATTGCCCCAGTTCAGACCAATCATGTTCTGACCAGTACCTGAACCAGCACAGGAGGCAAGCAGATCTGGCTTGGTCATACACAGCATTGTTGTAGATCTTGCTGTGTATGACGTTTTCAAAGAGCACTACACTGCCGCAGCCAACAATGTGCCAAGAGGTCAGATATGTGCGTACACTTGCTGTTATGCAGCAACAGAAGCATAAGACAGCATTGGTTCAACAACTACAGTTCGGCCACAATAGGTGGCCACAGTGCCACCATACTTACCTTCAAACATGAACAGCATCTTGTTTGGCGACATGCTGTACAGCCGGTCAGCAGTAGCCAGGTACAACTGCTCAGCTCCTGGCCTGTCTCCTTGAGCCTCCCACCGGATGCCCATTGAGTCTGGTTCGTTCATGACATCAATCAACACTCGACCAGCAATGTCGCTGTTGAAGTTGGGGAGACATGTAACACGCTTCCAGATGGCCTGCCACTTGTTCACAAAGTCGTTAAGGTTGTAGGCATAGGACTCTAAACCCTGCGGCTGGTAGTCCAAGACAACATACATGCCCAGGGCAACAAACTGCTGGACTACGAACAAGAAGCGGTCCTCATTCTTTGTCATGGGGAGGTAAGAGTTGCAGTTACCCTTGGGCATGGGTGATACGTTTGTGGGTAGCACCTTGCGGTTGGCTTCAGCAGAGTCTTCTGGCCTGGTCAGGCGCTGCTTCATCTGGTCATTGGTCAGCTTGGTACACTCCCTCTCCAGTGCCCACACGTCAGTCTTAGCCAAAAAGTCGTGAGCAAAGGGGAGACGAACAGCATTGTACCCCAGCATACTGAGCTGATACACGATGGTGCTGAAGTCTGTTGCAGCATCACTGCCCCCAGCCCACAAACCATCCACCATGCCCATAGGGACGTTGAAGCCAAACCAGTTGATGCCTCGGATGTGAACTGGTTGCCTGTTCGCTGAGTTGACGATGTTACCACCCTGGACATCAAGAATTGGAGGGGGTTTGCCGCGGGGTGGCTGCCTCCAAGTGATGGCAGGGCAGCCAGAAGCAGCTCCAGCAGATGTGTCATCAGAGTGGTCTGTGAGCTCAAACAGCAGCAGATAGCGGAACATGAATATGAGTTATTGGTTGCTGGCCTATTGCAAGTAGGTTCCAATTGTCGCATGCTGCTGTACAGTTCTGAAGGTCAATGCAGTTGCCACTGCGCACATCAGATTGTCTGCCTTGCAGTTTGCTGCTGACATGCCTTGTTACAACATTCCTGGCTGCTGCTGGAACGAAGAGTGCGTGATGGGTCTCAGCCCAAATCTTCTAGCAGAGAAAACAAAGGTTGCGCACTGCAAGCTGGAGGAAAAAGCATTTTACCTTGTGGAGTATGCAGCACAGTATACTTGCCCCATAAAGTCACTCTCACCCAACCCTCTCCGTCTTACCTGATGTTGTCAGCCCAGTACCCGACACCCTGGCCACTTCAACATCCCAGTCTATGGCCTCCACAGCAGCAACCTCAGCTGCAGATTGTGCTGTGTATGTAGCAACACAGGTGTAGCTGAAGCCGCCCTCAAGGGTAACAGCCTGGCTGCTAAACATGGTGACAGCAGAGTCTGCAGAAGAGGCAGGTGATGCAGCACCAAGGGAAGGGCGCTTGTAGCAATTCCATGTTGCCCAGTTTGCACCCTTGATATAGGAGGCTTGGAGGGTGTACAAACCACCCTGAAGAGGGTGTGCTGTCACGCATTTCGCTGCAGCAGCCTGTAAAGCAGACTCTAACGTATTGGCTGCTTGGATGGCGATGCTGCTGACAGTGGCAGCGCGCCTGTGCCGGCAGCTGATGCCCTTGCTGTTGATTGCCTGGGCAGTGAGCTGAGGTGGCCTTCTTGGGGTTGTTAAGCCATGGCCGTACTCCGCGACAAGGTAAAGATCAATATCACCGCTGTCAACGGTGTAGGGGTTTGCTTGAGCAGAAACTTGCCACGGAGTGAGGAGCAAGGAGAACGCGCAGAGTACTACGGTCCACGTGGCCATCGCACGTCGTCGAGACACGACGCAAGGCTCGTTGAGGCAGTTAATGACCATCCTAAACATCAACTTGGTTCCCAGGGCGACCTGCGAGCGAAGTAGCCATGCAGCAGAAACATGGGCGTGTCAGGGGCTGATCAGCCATTGCTGGAGATAAACAAATAGACACGCAGACATTCTTACGTCCTCTTAAGTACTTGTGTACGTGCACCAGCTGCGTGGATGGAGGCGCATGGTAAACCATTGCACAATGGTGCGCAATCACTCACCGGTCGAACACAACACTCTGCAATACGGTCAACTAATAGACCTTGTTAGTAAACTTGAGGATTATTTCAGGCACTTGCGGCGCCCCCAGAGCACAGATAGTGTCGGTCACTAGTCGTCCCCTCCAGCACGGAACGGGTGGTAAGAAAGCTTGTGACTCGCTCATGTACACACTGCGGCAAGCTGCGATGTGCGCGCACAAGTACAAGACAGATCGTCCAATTGATAAGGAATGGGGTTTACAGTGACGGTTCTTTTTGGAACCGGCATGCACGACTTACGGGCGATTGTAGGGCCTCGCAACTGAAAATCAGAGCTCAACAGTATGTTGCTCACTGTACTTGAGTTCCGCGCCACTAAACACATGGGCTACCCTCATGAGTGAGTGTCTCACTCGGGCACCCGGGATCCCTGAATGGCCGCCATCAGACGTCAGTACTGTTCAAACATGTTGAAGTTGAGTTTGATTAGGAGTATCTAGCTGTACTTGATGGTGTTTGCAGACTTCGGGGGCTACCGGTGAATCCGTCTTTGACGCTAACCTACGCAACCCCTGCATGTGTCATCCCCGCATGTGCGGGGATACGACCCGATCAAAGACAAGTTTCTCGTTACTGATGATCAACTTTGATGCAGGAAAAAGTAATATGTGTCTGTCACAAAGCTTGCCTTCTGTCACGGCATGCGTCCGTAGATGCGTACGGCAGGTGACAAGCAGGCTACCACGCATGCAAGGCTCTGCGCAGAGCTTTGCACATCACAATTCATCAGCTCCAGACGCAAATGAAAACTTTCGTGACCATCGCTTACTCCGTGCCAGCGATACACAGGCTCCCTCAACACAGCCACAGTACAAGCATGTGAGAAAAAAGGTTATAAGCATGTGATAACTGCACCTCTGAGAAGTAGTCACTCATCATGTACAGTTGTCACAGTTGAGTCGATGATAGCAGAAACTACTGACCAGAGCATTACCGTCTTTCAGCGCTGATGATGATGGGAATATTACATGGGAGGTGGTCAGACAGAGTTGGTACTGCTGGTCCAGATATCGAGCATCGGGTACAAGCCCACTGGGTTACTTGGCCATGCCATGGGTTACTTGACAAGTAGAAGGCTTCTGCAAGATGATTCGCTGCCAGGGCCAGACACTCGAGGCACGCTGCTTGAGACAGTGCCAGTAATGGCAAACACGTTCACTGTCTTGCAACAAACAAAACAACTGCTTGTGCAACTCAACATGAGACAAGCTTCCTTCCAGTGACATGCACAGCTATCAACAGCAAGCGTCCCAGATCAGCCTATGCAGGAAACCCCAGTGAACTCTAGAATACTCTTCAGTACAGCTGCGCTGTTGTACACTGTCTGTGACCAACAGAATAGAAAGAACACAGAAAGACATGGCACCTGCATGTGACGGATAATCGACTACAGCAAATTACCACACGATGGAAAGATGCTTTGGATCATTTGGACCAGCATACCAGCAACCAGCTTGTCATGTTGGACTTCCAGAACAGACCCAGGTCGTGCTCACACCGACAATGTGGGAAAACAGCATCAACCCACCAAAGATGCACTGCTGCAGGGGTGGGCTTTGCACAAATGTCGACAGCGGGACGGGGGCATGATGTCAAGACACTCAGAAAGCATAAGGTGGTGGAGGAGTCCTCAAGGCTCATATCGCAGTACCTCAGGAGGCAGAAGCACTCTGCTGCATGAAGCTCTTTGTACTGACTGAGATACTGTATCAGCAAAGGTTGCAAGCACAAGGTCTCAGATACGGGGCTGTGACCAGGTTACGCCAACTTCTTACTCAATCCAGCACCTATGCTACCACTGGATGTCAAACCCTTCTTACTCTCCACTCTCCTGATACTCTCGAGTGGCTTTGGGGCCAGTTTGGGGAAGAAGACAGCTCTTACACCCTCTGTCCAGATAATAGGTAGGATGATGCGGCTCGCCACCAACAGCAGAGCAATGCACATGTATAGACCCCTGCGAGTCGGTACAAACCAACCGGTGACCAACCGCTGTCACCAGGGACAGACATCAACTACTGCTGCTGGTACCTTCCACATCATGCTGACTGAAAGACTGATCTGATGGCCACAGACACTGCATTCACTGATGACAAATTCTGGGTGACTCAAGTGCATAGAATAACAGCTCCACAACATACAGCAGGCAATCATCTCCATCGAGACCAAAGGTCCATCAAAACTGCCTAATCAGTATCAAAACTGCCTAGTCAGTATCAAAACTGCCTAGTCAGTATGCAGTACACCCTATATTCATAGTAGCTCACCTGAATGTTGGCCGTGGCTGCAGCAGTCTCCCCACACCGAATAGAGCTACACTGAAGAAGTGCATCACTAACAGGCTGGGACTTGGGTTCAAGCCACTCAGCAAGCTGACAGGACCACTAGCACAAGCCCCGCCTTTGGCCAGGTAGTCAAAGCAGGCTTGCCTCATCTCCTCGTGAGCATTGCTGCCAGTCACGCAGAACACCTTGTACAAAGCATTGGCCAGAGTGTTGATGGTGGCACTGACTGGCTTGCGGGCGGTGTAGAACTCAGCAGTGCGGTGCGCTGTTGTTATGGCGTCCTCAAAGCTGGGCAGTGGCTGCAGCATCTCACAGAGAAGGCGAGTGTCACTGAGGGCGACAGTCATGCCTCCACCTGTCAGGGGGTGACGCATGTTGAACGCATCACCCAACAACAA
>JARWLF010000797.1:0-12939 GCA_029853055.1 Scenedesmus sp. KT-U
GACAAGAGGGCAAGGCCATCAGAGCAGAGTTGGCGGTGGTGAGTCGCATATGCCAGATTGTCAGATCCGCTTACCGGTAGCTGTACCTAGACACCGTCGGCATTTGCAGGTTCCTGCTATGTCTGCCCTGCAACTCTTACAGTGTTCAGATAACCGTCTGTCCTCGCACAGTCAATCAAAATGACCCAGATCTGCTACATGTTGTGTTCTGTTATGAGTCGTAACTTGTGACTGATGTAGACAGTACTTGCTCCTCAATCATCAACATATACATTCAATTTCATACGCTGCTACCTGTGTTTGATTGTGTTATTTGTCGCAGATGACTGATCGCACCAGTGTCCCCAACATCTGGATTGGTGGTGAGAATGTTGGCGGCTGTAATGACGGTCCCGGAGTGATGACGCTGCACAAGGCGGGTCAGCTGGTGCCAAAGCTAGAAGCAGCAGGAGCAATGGCTACTTCAGCAGCATAAGAGTAGTGAGGCATATTATCTACAGTATGGTGTCTACATCTGGCAGTACATGCAAAAATGCCGCAGGTTATGTAGACAGTTCTACAGATCATCCGATGCAGGGGAGGTTCAACCTGATGGCATCCATGTGGTAACAATGGGCCAGGGCACTGTTGACATCTGTTGTGTTGTCTGAGACAAAAGTGCATTGTCAGGAGTTGTGTTGTCCACTCGTACTCATGTTCTTTCACACCGTTGTTGCAGACCTTGAGTCTGACCTGCAGTGCATGCTTTGAGCGTGTTTGACTGAACTGCGTTACACAGCAATGTTACTCAGTGCCTTGTTACTTGAACGTCACATCAGCAATCAGCTTGCACACGCATGCTGCTCAGCAAACGTCAGCTTGGCAGCTACTGCTATTCTGATGAGTTTCAGAAGCGTCCCAGCGTTTTTACAATGTGTTGTTGTAAGCAAGGAACAGTGGCCTATGCTGTTAGTGGGTATCCTGTTGTGTATTGAGCATGTGCTACTACTGAACAGTAGCTTGCCGTTTGTGTCAATGTTGCCAGCTGAGTGAAGTGCGTATCAAGATGAGTTGAAGTCCGGGCTTTTTTCGTACAACAGTTTCAAACAGTATGTAATTTTGAAGGTGGCGGCTGATGGCATTTATGACGAGTGAAAAAGTGAAAAAGACAGGAGGACAGCAAAGCATAGTATGCAACGTGCGAACGCATGCTGCAATTACAGTTCGCCATATTGTGCATCTCATAGGCATGTAACGGCTACCCGAAAACCGTATTCTCAAACAGCACTTGGATAGCTCATCCGGGTGTTCGAGAACAAAAGACTTTTGCTGGGCGCTGCAGTGACATCTGGCCCAGCCTGGGCCAGTGGTTGACATTGACCATCAGGAGTTTCATGAGTGCAACCATGCACGCCAGCCGCATAGTCCCTGAACTTCTGATTCATGTTTGTTCAACAGCCCGTGACGACACCGTTAACTGCTGCGTACGCACTGATAGCAATTGTCAATCTCATCATGCTACCGCCTGAGGCAGCACACCAACAACTGCGTCACCTCCACTGACCGGTGTGATTCCGGCGTGAACATGATTTGCTCATTCGGCTACACCACTCCCCGCAAACCCAAGGGCACTCTGTACCCCTCTATACTACTGAACTCATGTTCTTCCACCCACCACAGATGATCAACACACATCTGCATACCTGCAACCTGCATAAGAGAAGCACAGAAGTCAGGTCTGGTTTGTGCTGAACTTGCGATCAATATGTTTGTCACGCGTGAATTGCTACTCATGGTGGAACAAACAACAGGAGAAATCGCATGAGAAAGATCATCTGCAGATGCATTCTTGCGAGACGCTGCCAATGGCCTATTGCATGTCTATTTCCAACTGCCATATGCCAGACAGTATGTAGCTTTGAGTAGCCACCTATCGGTATGTACATGATCAGCTGTGTTGCCTGTGCCAGCTGCATCATACACTAAGCAATACGATTGAATCAGGCACCACATCCGATCATTTACATATTGGACCATAGCAGGTGTTTGTCTGTGGAAGAAATTGCCAAGAACAATAGCTAGAAGACAGCCAGTCAGCCTGCCTGAGGAGACTGCTGACACATAGTTAATTGTGACACTCTCAGCTGCTTGTTCATAGGATCCAGGTCATTGATCGCAAACTTTGCTTCCACACCTTGTTGGTCCAACGTGACAACATCTGCAGTAGTACCACCTACTACTGCACCTGCTGCTCCTAGCTGGTGGTTTCTATTGTTACCAACAGACTGTGATACTACCTGTGAACCAGCAGTCTCTGAGACGGTGGATGATTGTTCTGGTGCAACAACATGACCTAGACCACTATGGGGGTCTAAGGCATCTGGTCGGGGGTCTGCAGGGTGACTGAAATGGAATACTGTGATGTGAAGATTCTGACGAGCATTGGAGAACACCTGCATGCCAGGCAGTCAGCTCCCCTTGTATGGCTGCTGCACAACAGCACTAATCAAGTTTGCCAGTACTGCCAGTACCGCAGCAGTAGCTTCTAGTCTACCGCTACTCGAACTGTTCTTGCTGACAGGAGACAAACATGTACACAGTAGATGCATACATCAGTCAAGTGCACAAGACTGCAGTGAGTTAGCAGTGATACCTTTTGTTAACCTAATCAGCAGAGTTTGTTATCGTACCTTGTACCCAGGAGGCAAGCACGCCAGTATCTCCCCTGATAGCCTTGCCGCTAGGTTTGCCAGCTGAGGGCAACACGTCGATATCGGGATCACCAGCAAACGAACCGAACTCGGAGCTAGGGGCTTGGGGATGAATGAGGAGTATCGCCGCGGCCAAGGTGCAGTTGGACCTGCAGGGGTGCCAGGAGTGGTGAGCAGGAAGACAGCAGACATCTGTTGTTGCTTGTACTGTAGTAGCTTGCACAGAGGATTAGATTAGCTACAGATAATTCTCACTCGCAGAAATCGGCATGAGGCTGCTATGTTGCTCACCTGTTTCGAACCAAGCTGCTGCTTCTGCTATTGCCTGCAGGTCCAGTCCTTGGCTGCTAAACTCAGCTGCCATGCGGGCGTACTGGCTCTGAAGGCGTGCAGCATCGTGTTGGCCTTTTGTTTGTACCTCGTCAGATTGCGGCTGACCGGTTGAGTGCACTGCACCGTGTTCTGGGGCTGCTGTGCTTGTGGTACTGACTTTGCCACTTGCTGCACCCTGCTGACAGTGTGTGTCTGCTTCATCAGATGCTTTGCCACTGCGCTTCCTCTGTATACATTGTTGTACTATCTTGTACAGAGACGCCCTGCCGGATAACGTGCAGGCACCACGTCAGTTGCCGTTGGCGCCAGAGTTCAACTGCGCCTGGTGTTCACAGTCACTTCTTACGGGCACGTACAATACACAGACTGCTGATAATGCACGCAACTCCCTCTTATTATCTATTGTGCGTATCACGACGAGGCAAAGCACAAGCTTCATGCTGTAAGCAAGAGTACCTGTCCAGACACACACCCTGCTGTAAGTGCCAAGAGGCACCCTGCAGCTGCGCCTCGCATAGCCTGTGGCCTTGTCAAAATCATACAGCCGCAACCACAAGCCACTGCCTATTGATACCTACAGTAGACGCGACCTCAACCAACCCCACTTGCTCCTGGCGATGTAGGACTATGATCAGCACCTCTGAGCGTTACCCAGTGCTTTGTTTTGCGTCGAGAAAGTTGAAAATCAGCAACAACGGCAGCTGAAGAGTACATTAGACATGCAATGTACCTTGTAGCGGTCAAACATAACTGCATTTGCAGACTAGTTGTAACACTGTTGTAACAATGACTGCTGTCAACCCACAATCCTCAAAGGCACACAGACCCTTCTTACAGCGAGTTGTCCCAGGCCTACAATCAGCACTATCAGTGCCCGAACACTCATTATCTACGCGCCCTGCAGCCTCAGTCGCCCAAGTAAACCAAAAGAGCCACATCGCAACATTGGCCTACCACTGGTTGACTGCCCCATTGCTGTGGCACCATCGGCCAACCTGCTGTCACATACAGCAGCAGCAGCAACACTGCCATCTCCGGTCATCCAACCATCTCTACTCCTACTACCACGACCTGTGGAGTGGATTGCAACCACTCCAGAGCTGCTATTTGCATGCTGATTCGCTCCACTCTGAAACCCTTTTTGCACAGAGCCAGGTGCAGTTTGTACCATGCTGCTAGATGCAGCCTGCAATGGAAGCTGCAACTTGGAAACTCTGATTGAAGCTGCAGCTCCAGCAGCACACAGACCTTTGGCTTGAATCACTGTGGAATCATCTTGTGTTGCCCTACTGCTACCAAGTTTTGTCAAGTACTTAGTGCCTCTGCATGTCATGTCCTGCAGTTGACCCGATATGACTTCTGGTATGTTGAACTTTTGTGAGAGTGCCTGAGAAGGCTTCGCTTTACCAGAGCTCCTACAGGGCTTCTTACTGCTGCTGCTACTTGGACCCTGCCAATGCTGCTGAACAGGAGAACGGCGCTCATGGTGTCCGTTGCTATGTATGATTGCATGCCACTGCTGCTGCTGCTGCATACTGGTACCACTTGTATTGGGTAGCATGTCTTGCTGCCTTACTGCATAACTCACATCCCTACTGTTTCCTGTTGTTGAAGACACTGCTGCATCCAAAGCAGCAGTGGCCTCTGCAACAGCAGCCGCAATGCTGTGCTTGTGCTGGACTGCACCAACCTCATCATCCAACTGATCAGCGTGATCACCTGTACGATCACGTCCTGCACCCCTTCTGCTGTACGCACTGTCTAAAGCTGTAGCATTCCACGCTACAAGGCCCCTGGCAGACTTCAGGGGCACCGCTGCTGCTGCCAGCAAGGCTCGCTGCTCCCTGAACAGAGCTGCATCTATACAGCTTGATGCAGTGTCATCAACAGTACACGTCCCAAACAGCTTGGTGTTTAAACGGAGCAAGACCTGCTGTCAGCTGTACGATGAAGCCCTGACGCCGACTGAGGACGAAACAGTGCAGTAGAGTCACTTGCAGCTGCTACTGCCTGCACTATTTGTTGTTGCTGCTGCTGCTGCTGCACAAGACCTCCTGTAGCTGACTTCAGCGAATTACCACCACCCCCAACTTTGACAAAACCTCCAGATGTACTGAGCCCCAGTGGATGCTGATGATGCGGCAGCAGCAAGGGTGGTTGCTGTTGTTGTGGGCAACTGCTACGGCAGCGAGGTGCTGAAAGAGACCTGCTGAGCTTACCTTGATGACAACTGCTGCTGCTGCTGCTGCCACCCTGCACCCTGTCATGATACACCACACTATAATGTGCTGGTGCTGGGTTCATACCCGTACTTCTCTGCCCTAAAGACGCCGTTGCTGGTCTGCTCAACACCTTCTTGCTGCTGCTGCTGCTGCTGCTGCTGTCAGTCCACAATGCACTGCTGCCAGTCCTGCTGCTGCTGCTGCTGCTGCTGCTGCTTGCATTTGCCGACAATGCACGTATGCGGGGCTTGCTGACAGGTGGAGGTATATCAGGTTCAGCCAGAGCAGCAGACAATGCTGCCAGTGCTGCTGTAGCATTCAACAACGATGTTGTCGATGCATTGCTGCCTGCTTCATGTTTGCCAACAGTACTACTACAACATTCCACCGCCGTGGCATTATGGTGCTGTACAGCCACCCGCACTACAACACTGCTGCTGCTGCTGCTGCTGCTGGGTACTGCAAGTGGTTCTACACCAACTCTCGCTGGAGAGTATCTGCTGCTGGTGGCATTTGTCACTACTGCCTTCACAGATCTACTAGCATCCCCGGATGACAATGCATTGCTGCTGCTGCTTCTACAACCATCCCCACTTGCGCTGCTGCCGTCGCTACTACTGCTGCTGCTGGATCTCTTGCACAAGCTGCGGCAGTGGTTCAGCTCAACACGCTCACTACCAGTAATGACAGCAGCTTCGCACTTGTTTGCGCAACTACCCACCGCTGGACTGCTCGCACACAACCTAATATCTGCAGATGAAGCAGCTGAATGACCAGTCCGGCTACTGGTACCACCAGTGGTACCAGTAGTAGTAGTAGCAGCTGAGCTTGCTTTCATGCAATTTCTTGTTGTCAAACCACCGACTCCGTTGTTTTTTGAGTTGGCACTCAAGCTCACACTCTTGTTTCTCAGCTGCTGTACATCACTTTTCTGTTGATGCTGCCTATGATACAACTGCTGAGAAACCTTCAGTATCTGATCGTAGATGTCCTGGTGTCCCTGTGCTGCAGCGATGCTATCCATACTGCTCACAAAGGTCTGGTTATTGCTTGTAGAACAAACTGTTCTCTCTGCAATGATGCTGGGGTGATTTTGTTGTTGCACTGCTGCGGCTGCTGTTGTTGGTTGTGCTGGTATAGGTACAGGGTACAGTCTCTCAAAACCTCCCAGGTGTTTCATTTGCCAGCGGTCCCTTGCAGCTATCAACGCATCCCGGTAGCTACACACACACACATACAATACTCTAAAGTAGTGTATTTCATCAGCAGGTTCTCAGCACCACTTACCAAGTTCACATGCATGCATGAATGCATCTGTCATTTCCGCAGCAGCAGCTGCTGCATCAAACAGCCTAAGCCTTAGATTTGAAATCTCGATCCCAGACCCAACAGTTGAAATAATCTACTCAGGGTCTATGCATACAACGGTCCAAATGATCCAACTGTACAGCCATTGACATACAACCCACCTGCAGTCTTGCTGAGCAGCCCTACAATCACTTGAGCCACCATAAAAACCACTCCAGTCACCAAGTCCAGAGGCAGCTGCTGACATGTTGCTGCTGTTACGACTTATACTGGGAGTCAGAAGACGCATCTGCAGGATTGCAGCAAAAACAAAAGGCAAGTAAGCAATGCGGTCCATTGAGTTGAACTTTACTGAAAATTGCAATGTGCACATCACAAACCCAAGCAAACACTGCTGATCAGACTCAGCTGCATGGCCTCTTGTTGGTTCATACTATGACTGTCACAATGTGCTTCAATCAATCAGACACGTCAGAGAGGGCTGTGAGTTTGCTCACTGACCTGTGTTGCTTTCTTGGCCGCCTTCTTAGCTGCTGCAATGGACACGGCGTCTATACGAACCTGAAAACAAACAGGGTCATACACAGAATGACTCTCAGTATCTAACACACCAGCCTTGTATCAGCGCAAACATTTGCAGGCTGCAACTGGACCCTGATCAGATGAATGTACACTGTTTTGTCTGGAGGGGGTCACCATAGGCATGTTCGTTGTATACACAACTTGTTTCCGGCGACAAACTGACCGATAGCTCGTGCTTTCTACAGCAATCAGCTGCTTGATCAGATGAAGATGAGATGCGTCATAACACAGTCACCACCACCACCAGCAGCAGCAGCAGCAGCAGCAGCAGTACTACTAGTAGTATCGTCCCACCAGTTTGATTGCATCCATTATGAGCTGCTCCTTGATCGTCTTATCCAGAGGACTGTCAATGTTGAAACTCGGAGAATGATTGATCTCTATCAGCCACGGATTAACATCAGCATCCAACAACACCTGCAGCAGAGCATTCTTGATAATCCATATTGGTATAGCTGAGACCCGAACTAAAAGCACTGCAAGCATGACCAGATGTTGCAGACATTCCTGGTTTGCTGCTTGAGTGTTCAGATCAAAAGACTGATCTTGGCATCATTGATTGATAAGATCAAACTTTGCATATGCATACTTTGCTGTTAGAAGCTTGACTGCTGCTAGCTGAGACTTACATCAAAGCCCAGTATCTCAAAGCATCGGCATGATCCAGCAGCCAAAGCAGCAGCATTTACTGCAGGACCTTTGATACTACTGCTGCTGCTGCTGCTGATAGGGGCATCCATCATCCCTGCTGCTGCTGCTGCTTGTTGTGATGGTGTTGCTTGTGGTCCGCCTGTGTCCACAACAGTAGTCCGGTACATTGCTGCTAGATGCGGTGCAACTGACAACAGTGATTTGACCACCAGTTGACCGATGCTGCTCCAGAGCTTTGACCAACTATGACCTGCATTACTCACAACACAACATAACATACCGATCACAATACCTGGCATATGCTAAAGATTTTGTGTCAGCTCAGATCAAGTCTGTGATCAAGCTGGCTTGCACGTGCCATCAAAATTGATCCTGCATCTCACAGATCATGATCTTCAGATCTGTGATCTACGCAATCTGATCCCAGAGATCTGGCATCTGAGATCCATCACAAAGATCACGATCCTTGATCCCACAGATCTGATCAAGCCTTTGATGATCATAGCTCACCTTGGACCTCTAAATGACTCCTCAGCTGCGCAAACGTCCACTTGCTAGCTGCACTGTCGTCACTACAGCTATGATGATCAACACCAGACAGCATACCCTCATGTACTAACCCCGTCTGCTGACACTGCTGATGTCCTCTACCGGCTGGTGCTACAAACGCTTCCGCATTCGTTTTATTCACAGCATAGTTTGTGAGGTGCATGTATGCACAGTTGATGTTCTTGCTGGTGGGTTTCTTGTAGGGTGTGGTACAAAAACGCACAAGTCCTTCCTTGAAGATGAAGACTCTGCAAAAACAGCACCATCAGCAAATTACAACAACCACTTGCCCTGGTATGCTGATTTCCAACACTTGTATCTGCAGTCTGATTCCTGTGCTATGCACAATTGCTATACTTGGATACAGCGCCAAAGCAGCATAAGCACAAAACATCAGCCAGATAACCACCTCAGAGGGTTGACATCAATAACTAACACATAAACTCGTAGATCAAACTTGAGTCCGTTGATCAGGAACGGCTGATTGATGTACTGCTGTGCTACTGCTTGTATAGTAGCTAGACCTGCCAGATTCCTCAGTACTGTTGCTTCAGAGCCACCTTGGACCAATTTGATACCTTTACCCTACATGCACGTACACATCACACGTGAACTCTGCCGCTGCCGCTGCTGCTGCCATGGGGACCTTGTGTCGGACCACAACTCCAAATGCCACTGTGGCAGATGAGCAGCTAGATGTGCCCCCACATCAAGAATACCTCCCTGCTGCTCTATGACCTACTGCTGCTGCTGCTGCTGTTAAACACTAGTGAGCATCTATGGGGTGGGCATTTGGCCTGTGGTTCACATGGGTGGTCCAGTGCAGCCCTGTTGGTTGAAAGTACTGCAGGAGTGCAAGAGTATACACATGATACAAATAGACCCACCTGGCATCCTGCATCAGGTTTGACGATGAATGCTTGCTTCTTTCCTGCAGCTTTCGCTGCAGCAAGGAAGCTGCTCAGCTGGCCAGGTAACTGCCAAGTGTTGGGGAAGAAGTTGTAACTCAGATTGGGCGGTAGTACTGCTGCTAGTGCTGCAAGGTGCTGTGCCATGCTGTGCTTACGGCAGATCTCCAGCATGCCGTAGAAGTGGTTGATGCGCTGTAGGCAAAGGAAGAGTCAGGCAGATGAGCAACAGGCCGATCACACAAGGGAGGGACAAGCAACTACGATGCTCAGACCTCCATAATCTAGAGCCTACTATTGTCCTGCAGCTGCTTAGCTGGTAGCTGGCTTACTTGTGTTGGTTTGAGGTTGATGAGTCTCTCCTGACTGATGGATGTGTCCGTCCAGTACAGGTCCCAGTCACTGCCAGTAGCCCCATCAACCACCTGCCAACCCAACTGATGAGCTACGATACGTACTACAGAAGACATAGACATAAAGGTCCGAAGGTTGAATAAGATATACATTCCGCTGCAACAGGTGCTTTGTCGGATAGCTATCAGCAGTGAAGAACGTTTGCATGCAGGACAAAAAGACTGGCATCAAGAGTACTGGAAACATACACCTAGTGCCTGTTTCGAAGCTGTAGCACTTGCGACGAAACCAAACAATTTCTGAGAGCAAGGCGTTGCTACTCACAAAGCTCATACTTGCAGTTGCTGAGGTCGATCTTCAGAGGAGGGACTAAGTGTCCAGTCCTGCGGCCTTCCTTTGCTCGGCGTCTTATAGACATGCTGCTTGCAGCCATGTGCGTGTTGCTGAAGGCAACTGACGTGTCATCGCCGCTGATGCTGTCGCTGCTGGCTCTGTTCATGCTGGCGTATAACCTACTGCTGACTGGTTTGCTCTACAGAGTTGCTGGGCATCAGGCTGATACCCCAAACAGCACTACTGCTCACAATTGCTGCTTGCATACAGTAGCTGAGAGGTGTATAGCAAAATAGTGGTTGTTGTTGTATGGTATGCTCAGCTGAATCGTCCAGGCTCGTTGCACAAGGTGATGACAGTACTGTGGGCCTGGATTTGTGCTGGACCATCAGCAACTCCTGGCTTTCAGGGACCCTTGGTGCAGCAATTATACACCTATTCAGTTGCTTGATGCCTGCAGCAGCTGCCAGGCCACATGCAGCACTGCTTCAAGCTGGTATGTGCCTTCAGTGCCTGGTGACATGGGAGACTGGTACCTCTAGTGTGTCGGTGCCTGCACAGAGCCAGCTGCCCGAGAACTGCGCAACATGTCTTTATACTATCAATCAATTGTACTAGAGCACAATGTTACTAAAGTATGCTCGTCGAAAGCAGTGTCAACTGCTGTCAAGACTTCGACACGCTTTCGTTTCATGGGCGCTTGACTGACGAGGAACCTCCTGACAGAACGACACTACAGGCGTATGAAGCAGGTATCAGTGGGTGAGTCGTAGTGCTGAATCCAGGGCTTTGTTGGTTACTCATCGACTGTCGCACTGTTATGGCTCTGGTGCCCTGCATAACCTGCCGAAAACTCTGGGCTTCTCTTGGAATTTTGTCTTTGTGCACGTTGTTGCCAAGCTCCTCACATTCACTGCTTTGGTCTGTACAGTTGCCACTTTCTGTGTGAACAGCGCCCTACAGGACATCGTGTGCACCGGGGGCCAGATCCTTGCAATCAAAGACCTTTCAGCACTTTTGCACTCATGAGCAACGACTGTGCTACTCGCGTCATGTGGGGGTTCGGAGTAGGTAGTGCTCTGGGTGCCAGCATTGGTGAGCACATCAGCAGCAGATGAGGCAGAACACCTGCACGTCACAGACGGACAGATAGCAGCGACGCCTTATCAGACTGCGATAGTGTGATGATTTTGCAGCATGTCACTGTTGGTACCGTTGTGCCTGTGCATATACTGCTGAGTGCCAAAGAAAGAAACTACAGTATGTTGAACAGCTACCTCGTCTCATTTGTCCCATCAGTCTGTAAGTCAGTAGTAGCAAATTCTGAGATTGAACTATGCAGGTGCAATGTATGGTACATATGGTGCTTTCAAACATCGGGTAAGAGCCATGCACGATGCCCATCCTACATTGCAGTATCAGCACTGGCATGTTGTACCCGCCACACCAACATGAGCATGCAGCTGTTGTAGTCGATCTTCCCTGCATCACATCATCATATGATCTTAAAGCCATCAAGTGAGCAGCTACCAGCACTCCCATGCGTCGTCCAGCTTGTCGCAAACCTGCATCATCTGCACTGACTATGGAGTGGGTGCTGTGCGCTGTACCTGCAGATCCCAGGGCTGTTCAAGATCAGATATGTTGGACAGAGCACAGTACAGACAGGCCTGGTAAGTTGTCTACCTTCTGTTCGTTTATCATCTATGCATGGACAGGGCCTCTGTGCCTGTGGCATCTGTTGCAGCAGTGCTTGACAGGAGACCAACCTGGATGCGTCTCTGAACAGCCCTAGTACTCCCAGATGCTGAACTCAGATCAAATGAGGCGGCAGACACGCAACTGAGCTTGCTGTTTCATCCAGCTCATGTCAGCAGTTTTCATATGTAACGCATGCTCAGACGCTCTGTTTGTGGGAAACCTGCAGGCCTTCGGTGTTTTCTTAGCAGCTGGTTCATTCTTACAGTGTGGGCGGTAGCAGCAACTGCCAGCTGACAGTGTCAGAGTGTGACCTGTAGTCCATCAGCTCAAGGGTCAGCAGCTTGCTGGTATTGGTAGTTGCATGGCAGATGTGGTTGGTGATCAGCACAGTGCTCAAGGTGTAGCTGCAACAGCACCGTGTGACAGCATACTCCTGCGGCCAGAGTATGTTGAACATCATGACTCACTGAGTGCGAGCTTCAAAACGTGAGTCACAATGTGGCGCAGCACTCCTGTACCGCGGGTCATGTCGAGCACCATCATTTGGGCGACAGTTCACCTCAGGGGCAGTGAAGTCACTGACGGTGACATACAGAAACTATTGGGGGGCTGGCGGCAGTGGACCCTGCTACTAGTACTTTGACGATCATTGCTCATGGCATTCCAATGGGCCTGGTATTGGCCCTTCAAACGGGCGGGAGTTACCCATGTAACTTTCAAACTCGAGCAACACGGTTGCTTCTGGGTTGTGTTGTGACCGATTTTTTCAAGCACAAGGAGATTCCTCTAGGGCATCAGCACATCAATGTCCTCAGCCTTGATGCCGCACCACATCACTCTCTCGGTGGGACCAGAAGCTTACCCCGGGTCAACTTCACACTTTCGGTTAACTTCACACTTTCAACTTGATGTGCATGTGGGACGATCGTCGCACTTACACCGTGTAGTATGTGAGCTTTGCACACACACTGTGTAGTACGCAAATGTGTTCAAGAATGGCATACAGTATGCCAACGGTTGTTCGTACTCATAGGAACAGTCACATGTCATGCAGTCAGTCACATGGCATGTTTAGGCTTCACCCAGACATCTGCTGATGCAGCACGCCATCCATGAGCCAATGCATCAGCACTGGTAATCACTGACTGACAGTATGCTAAGCAATGACAATCTCAATTCATATCATGACATACGCGATAACATAAGCAACCTGCAGTGCAAGATGCCTTACCACTGTGTGGAGTGAAGACTTGCGATGCAGATTGCTCATGACATCGATCACTCGCTATGCGGTGGATCCAATGCACT
>JARWLF010000798.1:0-12937 GCA_029853055.1 Scenedesmus sp. KT-U
TTCTTCTCTTGCGACCTGCTTGATGGCTGCCTGCTTCCGAAGCAGTAGATTCCTCTGCTGATTCATCCCACTCCTGATCTGAGCTATCATCGCTGGCATCCCCACTGTTAGCGTTACCTGCGTCTTTTCTAGCAACGCATCTGCCATCAGCGGCACGTTTGGCCGGCCTCATGGTGTGCGCAAGAGTACCAGAAGTGTCACAGTTCTTGAGTACCCCACTATTTGAGTTCGGCGTATTGATGGAAAGAGACGTCTGACCTGTACTGCTGATCTGACGCTTCAAGGCATAATACTATCCTGCTTACTGGACAGCTGAGCAGGTCGACCTAGACGTTCAGCCCTGCTGCAACATCGCGATGCAACAACGTCACGATCGTGACCATCACGCCCGAGGCACTGATATGCGAGTATACCAAGATTTTCTTTCTATACCTGTTGAGAGAAACTTGAAGCTACTATCAAGCCTGCTGCTGCTTCAGCTGTCTTGTGAAAAAACACTACTGCACTTGCTGCTTGCGCAACAGTTGCTAAAGTCCAAGGTACGGGTGGTCCAAGGTTTACGTGATGGGACCCGTGATCAATGAGGAGCACCATACACTTGCAGCAGTCTGTGGTTAGGGCTTGCAAGGCGTTGAACAAGGTAGCTCTTGTAGATCAATCTGTGTCAATAAATATTTATTGACAGATGAGTGGTGGCACAGCAATGTCACTATTGCAGGGAAGCCCGCTTAGTTGAACTAGTTGAACTGGCACCGTGTGTCGACAATACTGTAACAGCCTTCATTTCGACAGCAACGATGTGCGATGTGCAGACACCGCTTGAGCTTATGAATGGGTGACAAATATAATATGCAGCTGCCAGCACAGGTAGAGCAGTCAGAAATGGTGAAAGACCAAACAACATGTGGGCAAGCAACAACCTCAAGTGCAACCCAGTGCGGCACACTTGCATTGCCTCGTACCACCAAGCAGCCTATCAGCATCTGTTACCCATTGGGTCCCTGAGATGATGCAGTCATAAAAGAGCATTTCTCATTGTTGATTGCTTCATTGTGACGTGCTTTATCAGCAGCTTGCACCCCTCCTTGTATTGTATAACAATTGCTTCAACCCACTGTTTATCTCGGCATCATCTCCGCGCTTCACCCAGAACTGCAGCTGATCATAGTCATACCAGAAATTCCTCAGCTTGGTCTGATCTGCATCTGCACTACGGAGCCTGTTGATGCATGCGTTCAGCTGCACCATTTGCTCTTTTGGAGCCTTCAAATGACGCAGCAGTTTCGCCAGCTGTCTACCTGCTGTCATTATGTCATCATCACAATCTGAGAGAGTGAAGCCTATTGGCAGCTGGGGCTCCTGATCAGCATCATCAGATACCGCAGCAACAGGAGCAGCAGCAGCAGCAGCAGCAGCTGCTGCCATGGAGGTTGTGTGCTGAGGTTTTGTGACTACTGTTGTAGCTGACGGCGCCTGTGCAGCTGCACAATGTCCTGTACAGTAGGTGCTGTTGTTCAACGCTGCTGCTTGTGTTGACTGCAGCTGCTGCTGCACAGCTGCCTTTCCTGCTGATTCGGGCAATTGTTGGCAAGCATCAGCAGCTGCATATACCACAGCTGGCGTCACTGCCTCTTGTGCATTGCCGATAACAGCCTGGCTACCAACTGCAACAGAGGGAAGTTCAGCCTGCTTCTCCTGACCTTCAAATAAGCACCCTTCCTGCTTCACCTGACTTTGTGGCACCTTAGTCTTTGGTTGCGCATCACTATCATCTTCACTGTCAAGATCAATACAGATTAAAGCCGCAGCGGCAGCAGGAGCTGCTGCCACTGGGCGTTGTTGACTGCTTGGAATATGAGTTTCAAACTTGAGTGTGATGGGTGGCACCACTGCTGCTGCCGCTGCTGCTGCTGGAGCTGTTGAGCCCCTCAGTCAATAGATAACGGTTATCTCTTGACTTTGGCAGGGTGTCTGCTGCTGCTGCTGCTGCTGTGTTGGTGCTACTGGACCTTTGATGTGACTGGGTTTCACTGCGCCGAGCTTACTGGGTACAGGCACAGCCTGATCCCTGGCGGCTGCCGTGGCAACAGCATCATCTGCACAGCCAGCTGCTGCAGGAATCTGGCTAGGAGGGTGGCATGCTTTGGCCACTAGCTGCTGAGCTGTAGCTACTGCTGTGGTCTCTGAACCCATGTTGCAGTGAGGCAACAACATTGCACTGTCCTGGCCTACTGCTGTTGCGACTACCGCTGCTGTAAAACCTGGTGTTTGCATTGCTCACTGTGTGAAACAGCTTGAGCCTCTGTGCATCACCATCACTGCTTTGCAACTCACAGGGACTCTCTACTTTTGGCACTTCCAATGAAGCATGCTCAACAACACTGGAACCTGGTTGCAGCTGATGATGTTGTTGTCGCTGCTGCCTATGCTGCTGCGCAGCTGGATTAACCAAAGCTGACATAGACTGAATGGTGTCATGAACAGCTACAGCATGGGCAGATGGTATAGCCATGGGTTTTGCAGCTGCAGGCGCTGCAGCTACTGTTTGTGCACGGGTGCATGCAGCTGCTGCAGCTGCAGATGTTATCATGGGGGCTGCTGCCGCGGAGTCTGCTACTGGAGCCAGTGCTGCAGCTGCTGGGACTGGCAATATTGTTCCTGCTAATCTTTCTGCCTGGGGTTGCCACTGGCCTGAATCCGCTGCTGCTGCTGCTGCTGCTGGTGGTGGTGGTGGTACTTGCGGTGCTTGCCCTTGCAGTGACGGTATGGTTTGGCGGAGCTGCTGGCCATCAGAACTACTTGTAATTACGACCTACACGAACACAAAGATCATGACCAACAACAAGACACATCGACTCCTAGTTTGATAATGTGCTTTCAAGTTGTTGCCATGACTGCATCAAGGAGGCTGAACAAGCTGGCGCTACTGAGCGGTGGCTGCAGATCTGCTGATGATTATGGGTCACTCCTTGAACACCAGTTTGGGGCTTGCACGAGCTCATTCATGATGTAAGCGGTCAAGCCACACAAGGTGCCACCATGGCATCGCATTATGCTGGAAGAGCGAGTGAAGGCCAATGCATCACCTGAAGCAAGTTTGGCGGCTTAGCCTTGAATCGCTGCAAGCAACATCCGGCCATAGCATGTATGAGCTCTGCACTGAGATTTGCAACTGGTCTCGCAACATTCTGCCGGTGAGAGTGCGACAGCTTGGCTGTGAAAGCATCATCTGCATGTCCAAGACAACAGACAAAAGGGTTGACTTGCAGAGCTTGTTTCTAAAGCAATCAACCTTGTGGAAGTTTGCTCCCCATATGCGCATGCACAGGTACACAGAAGAGTGAATGAGGTTCTGAGCAGCATCCTGTGGATGTACTACATTCACACTTGTTGTTCGGCATGCTGGCATGGCTCACGTACAAAGCTTTGCCACAAAGTGACTGACATCATCTGGCTTCAAAGTTGTGCAACGTGTTATTGTGTGAAAGACTCAGTTGAGCATAGCATAAACTCTGTAGCCTTGCACTCACCCCGAATTACCATGTTGTCCTTGATGAGCGTGACTTGCAGTTTGATGCCCTTGTGTTGTGCTGAAGGAAATGCTCGGTTCAGGAAAGGTTGCGGCAACCAGATACAGTTGCTCCTTGACGTCAGCGACCTTGGCTTGATCCGTCCCTGAATGCATACACAATCACCAGACATTGGTTGCTCTGCATTGCTCAATCGCACAGCCTCTGCTGGCAAGCTATTCAAGCACAAGTTACTGCAGCTTGAGATGTGGCCACATGTGCACCGACTCACTTTGTGACACTTGGAAGCCTTGAATCCAGCCTGTTTCCTCCTCCTCGGCTCGTAATGCTGCTGCTTCTGCCTGTTGTACTGCTGGTGACTTGAGGTGTAGCATAAGTATGAGACCGTCAGCTGAGGAGTTGCCAATCTCAATGGTAAGACCAGTGATCAAGTGACCAACAAACTGATGAGCGCCAGAGGACGGGCCAAGGTGCAAGCGTGGACTTTTACCAGATGCAACGTGGGAATCTTCAATGGAGCTTACTCGTGCTGTATGCAATATGGCCCCTGGAAATGCCCATCAAGAGCAGAGCAGATTTCAAAACGCTCTCTGACTGCTGGCTCAACAGGCTGGTGTCGCACTTAATGTCATTGCTACTCTCCATGTAATCAGTACTCATATAGTATATGATACGCATATAGTATATCATACTCATATAGTATATGATTTCACTGATATCAAAGTCCTGTCCACAGCACACTCTGTTAAGGCCTGTCACGGGGTATTGCACGAAGCATACAGCTATAGAACACTAAGATTTCACTTGGCAACAAAGCAGGAAGCGGGTAGCCATACTAAGCCTTACATGTGATTGACCACCAAAAGGCTGTATACAGTCCTAGGGGTTATGCAGCGAGTAGGTGCAGTGTGAACACCTTTGTGTCATTCATGCAGATGATTGGTGAGTCCACTGGACGCTTCGGAAGCGTCCGTCTACAGTCTGCATGCATGAATAGAGCAGGAGCACTGGTGTTTTGTTTGTTGGTGGACAGACGGACCTTGTGGCTCAAGAGCTTGACCATCCACCACATAGCACAAAATGGCATCGACAGGCAGCTGAGAGAACACCTTATGAGCATCCTGGGACAGGGTGATTGACTGCCGCACGTTACTGCTGCTGGAAGGGTTGCGGTGTATGATGACTCGCTGCAGAAGCACTTGCCTGTTGCAACAGGCAGCCGACAAATATTCTAGAGTACTCAGTCTTTACAGGAACCTACCGAGTTGGTAGAGCTGGAACTGTCTAATGTATCAGATGTGGTTCAAGCGCAGTAGCCAACCTCCACAATCTGAAACAGCATAGTCACAGCAGAAGGGTGTTGCATGGGATGCAACCAGAACTGTAGAATGTCACACCCTAAACCCAGCAGCTTCTTCAAAGAAGCAACAAAGGCTCTTTCCCCAGCTGAGTGATTACCATTATCTAGGAGTCTCACCATGTCAGTGAAGTCTTTTTTAGTAATCCCGTTGCTCCGAGCATGGCATGTAGCTGCTGCTGCTGCTGCAGGTGCTGTTGTGCGCAAGCAGCAGCAGGGTTATTGCTGACCTGTGCTACTTCCCTGTGATCTGCTGCGGAGCAATCATTGCCATGATGACAACAAGCAGCATGCTCACTGTACAGCAAGAAAGGGTATCAAGTCTTGTAGCACATGCCGCAAGGGGCTTATGACACAGTATGCTTTGTGGATGCATGCAGGCTAAGTCACATGATCAACAACAAGCATTTATGCAGAATTCTTCTCCAGGGTTCAATATTTAGATACGTTATTGGGGCCACCCCAGGCGCTGGTCCTCTTCGTTTACACAATCAGTTATCTTAGGTTGCTCTGCTGTACAGCACATATGCTGCTGTTGAATACAGATACGCCTTGGACAGGCATGCACTGACCTCAGAATCACGCCGAACCTCGTCAGCAGCACATAGGTACATTACCTGACAAAGCTGCCACCTCTTGCGTGTTCTTCGTGTTTGGGAGACATTTGCTGCTGTTTCGGAGTACAGACTGTCCTCACTGTCGTGTCCCAGATGTTCGTGTCTGTCATCAGTCGTGTAGCTGCCTTCTACATGTTCAGTGCAGCCGAGTCTCTTGCGTAGCCGCATGTCTACGCAGCAGGTGTCCAAGATCAACCGCTTTGAGTTGCGTACATCTTAACGCGCGCGCGCTCTTAACCTCGCCGACGGAGCCAAACATTGTACCGGATATACACAGTGAGAGCAGCTGTCAAATACGTGCGCCCTCATTGGTTGCGGTGTCCCAATACGAACAGAAAGTCGCAGGCTGTGACCTCGTGATCACGTGGCCATGGCCACGTCATGACTACCTTGGAACGTGCCAGTCACTGCCGGCCGCATCACACCAGTACCGTAACGGGCCTGATACAAGTTCTTGGCCATCCTCTGCATAGACTCCTGAACCCAGACAGGCTGACAGAGACTGATTTGACAATGCACATAGCCCTACAAAACACCTGTTGGTGACCAGTCGGCTGCATCCTAATCAATAACACTAGACACCAGCTGCTGCAGGGCACTCTTGCACTGAGCCGCATTTCTGCGCTCCACCCACAACTGCAGCTGCGAGTAGTCATACCAGAAAGCATCCAACATGGACTGGCTTCCCTGGGGCCCGCGAAGCTTGTTGATGCACTGGTTCAGCTGCACAACCTGTTCATCAGGTGCCTTCACATGCCGCAACAGCTTTGTGAGTTGTCTACCAGCTGCAAAGATGTTCTCATTGCAGTCTGTAAGGTCGCAACCTGGCGGCAACTGTTGGACAACCTCGGCTGTTTCAGGCACTGTGATGATGTTGCTTGCCACGGTTGCTCCTGTTGCTGCTGGGTCTGGCTGCCAGCCAGGCTGTGAAGAGGTCAGCAAAGTAGCATCTCCTACATCACCCCCTATCACTGCTGCTGGTGGTACTGCTCCAGGCTTCTCCCTAACTGCATGTTGTGAGCTGCCAGCTGCGGTTGGACTTGATGTTGTTGCAGCCCCTACATCTGTAGCTGGTGCAAACACTGGTGCCACAGGAGTAGCAGAGTTGAGGTTGTTCGTGTGTGTCACTTGCTGGTCTGCTGATTTGCCAGGTTTGTCTCGTGACTGATGCCTCACATGATCATGTTGCTCTTGCTTAATCTTCACCTGCCGCTGCTGATGCTGCTGCTGATCAGTAGCTGCTGCTCGTCATCATCACTGTTAGACTCAATAACAATAACAGGTGCACTGGACGCATCAGCAGCAGCAACTGCTGCTGCTGCTACTGTTTCACCTCTGCTATTGGCACATGCCGGTGGCAGCTTGAATGGCCGAAGCTGCTTGGGTGCATCAGCCAATACAGCAGGCAGGGGACTGCGCCGAACTGGTTCCTGTCCTGAATCCTTGAACAGCCTTGCTGGAGGTACTGACATGTTGATCACGCCTGACATTGACGCTGGTTCGCATTCCAGGCTGACAGAAGGGATTGGTGCTGCGGTTGGTGCCCCAGCAGCTGCTGCTGCTGTTGCAGCTGGCACTTGCCTTCCATCCTGGGTCATGAGGACTGGTCTAGATCTGCTGTGCTGGTGAACGGCAGGAACCGATGCAGTTGTTGCGGCAGCTGGCTTGGCTGCGACTTCTCCAGATACATCAGCTGCTGCAACAAGCTGAGGCTCTACAGGGGTTGCTGCTGCTATAGCTGCCATCTGCTGAGCTGTGCCTTGTCCTCCGTTGATAACTGTGCCAAGTGCTGTCAATTCTGATGCACCATGCTGCTCAGCTAGGCCTGCAAACAGGTAAGCATCAGAGCGTTGAAGTTCAGGCCAGGCACTGTGCCCCTTGCAGGAGTCGTTACACTGCTTATGCTCCAGGAGTGAAAGATTGTGAATGTTCACTTTGGATCGCATCCTGATTGTTTATAGCCATGATAACCATCTACACCACCAGATACAACCACATTGTGTACTACACATTACATGTAACACCTATTTCTCCTGAACATCTTAACCACTGGTACGGTACTGCTGCTGGGACAGCCACAATTGCACTAACCTGGCTCTTGCTTCTTGCTGTTCTCAAGCGACTTGTGCTCATGCACCATACGCTCAATGCCACCTTCTTCAGTTGTGGCTGCAGCCCCGCAACCTGCTTGCAACTGCTGAGCCATGGGGGTGACCAAGCATGGGTGTGGCGTAGTGTGATGACCAGCTGCAGCTGGAGCCATGGGCACAACCACACGCTCTGCAGCCGTATATGCTGATGGTGACAGCAGCAGTAGCACTGCAGCTGCTGTTTGTGCAGGGGTAGATGCAACCACTGCTGGAGGGGCTGGTGTGACTACCTGATCTGCCAGCAGTGCCAATCCTGTTGGTGCTGCAGGTGTGACATTGGCTGCTTGTTGCTCTTGTTCCTGACTGGCAGTTACACTTGTAGCATACACCTACAGCACAAGCAGCACGGGACAGGCAGGACCAGACTTCAGAGAAAAAACAGCAATGATGACCATCCGCAGCTCAACAGTAGGCGGCCGCAGTGGTTGCACACCCATGACTTGATGCAGCAGGTTGTCACTGTATAATGCTGGCATGGTCCATGATATCCTTGTGAGAATCATTTGTGCTGGCTCAGCCTGGTGTCCGCAACACCAAATTAAGATCAGTGCCATTATGTGCCACTATGTAGGGGACTTTACAATATGCTGATAACATCAAAACATGTTTCAACAGTCAGGTGCTCCATGTGATGACATAGCAGTGCAATTGGCACCATGACGATACAGACAAGCTTGTGTGAAAGTTTCTGAGCAGCACAGTACCCAGATCTATACAAGCGACCATCTCTCGAAAAGAAGACCCAAAACCGTGCCCCAGCCCAATCTGCATATCACTGACCTGCAAAAGGTTGGGTGGTTTTGCCTTTTTGTAAACGGCATCCAGTTAGGGCAGAACCTGTGGCTTTGTTCAAGTACAAGCATGGATGTCTTCCACCAGAACCAAAGCTAGCAAAACAGATAGAGCACCTGCCACTGATACCTGCACCACAGCAGTATGGAGGCAGCAGCTGTAAAATGTGCAGCTGTGCAATACGCATAGATAGCCTATGGGTACTGGTCAGATAGATGGGCATCTGCGCAAGGCTTCTGAACAATCCAACCTTCACTGAGTCAGCCCATTGCAGTACCCACTGCATAGCCAGTGGACTGTGAAGAGCACCCGATTGCAGACCAGGTAAACGTCATAAACCTGCAGATCAAGACTGTCTCAATGTGCGACATTCATATCTATGGATATACGACCCCCCCCCCGTAAGTACCAACTGCCACAGATGAACATCACCATGTCCACAATCTGTCGCTTACCTGTCAGTTCCAAGTTGTCTTTAACAATGTCAGTTGCAGCTGCAAGCCCTTATGATCAACATCTGGGAAGGCCCTGTCCAGGAAGCGTTGAGACAGGACAATCTTAGGGTAGAGGTTTGAGCCTTGGCTCCTGCCTCTGTGTGGTGCCTGCAGACCAACAAGGAACAGCAGCTACTGCTGTAAGGGTAGGTTCGGGATATGACCCTGCCTTGTGCAGATAAACAGACGCCAACTATACCCCTGTGCTACCTTGCAGGGTTAGCAGTGTTTGCTCTAGCAGTGCATGCCATGTCGGATGTCCATTCTGGCATCTGAGCTCATAAGCAGTGAGGCATCAAAGGCGCTGGTAGGCATCCTACATAGTTGCAGTCGTGTGTGATCCAGCCTGTCTCCTTCTCTTCAGCTTCTAGTGCTGCTGCTTCTGCTTGTTGTGCTGCTGGTGACTTGAGGTGCAGTGTCAACTTGGGCTCAGCGGTAGTACTGCCAGACTCAGCAGTGTAACCGGTGATGAGGTGGCCCATGTACTGATAAACACTAGATGCCTTGTTGAGACGCAACGTCAGATAGTTGCCGGACTTGTTGTGTCCAGAACTTATCTGAGCCCTTGGACATCCGTGTGGCACTGCATCTCAAAAACACTTTGTACTGTTTTGCATCTTTGTGTTCAGCTGCTGGCATTTGGCAAACGATATCAAAGATGCATTGCCGAGCCTACACTCCAGAGCAATGACACTTGTTGATAAGCAAGGCAGATGCCCTTGTACATTATGAATCCAGGTACATTTGACATGCACATGGTCCAAGTTGGAGTCTTTTAGAGTACGACTGGATGCCAATCAACCACTGAAAATAAGCATTGTCCAACTTGCCTGCAAGTGGGTTCACTGGCTGCCCATTTACTACATAAATTAAGTCCACCTCAACAGGAAGCTCTGGATATGAAGATTCCAGTAACCTGGGTAGCCTGATTTTTGCACAATTTGATGTAGCCGGCACGATGAAGGCGTGCTGCATAGACAGCAGGGCAAGCATAAGTTTGAGCCAGTGCATTGCCAGTGACAAACAGCAGTCGTGCCTTAGTGTGCATTGTACATCTACAAAGCTGGCAGTGCATCCGTCGAGCTGTATAGCTATATCCTTGCATACTTCTGGTCACTGTCTGACTCTCATGATGGGGTATCGGCTAGTGTTCAGGTACCTTGCTGTTGTCACAGGCAGGAACAGGGTTGCAAGGGAAGAACAACCTCGTGATGTGCACCTCTTGTACAATTTGGAAAACAGACATTTGCTGCCAATGCAGTGTATTGCAGTGACCTACCACATTGGAGATGTGCTGCTTGAGAACGCGGGGGTTGCAGGTTTGACGCTGGACTGGTGTTTGCAGAAGGCTGATGTTATCTGCTGTCATTGCAGTAGTGCCTGTAGCAGCATGTTGATTATAAGAGCAGCACATCAGCAGCAATGACATAGAGTGCTTCGCATCATCTAGAGCACAGTGCTACAGGTGGCAGTGCTGTTGCTGAGAGGTGCACTCTAACAGTACTGCTGACCAACTCGCCTGCTATCCTGTGAAACTTTTCATGCATCAGCTGCTGTTTTATTGTGCTGTGGTAGTATGTCACCTGTTGTCTCAGGTGCAGCCTTTCCGTTTCGTCGCTTACAGCCTGCCGGAGAGCTGTCGGCTTCTGCTGCTGACACGTCCCAGTCCTGATCCGAGCTGCCCGCATCGACATCCTCGCTCAAACTACTACTGCTGTTTCTGTTAGCAGCAAGCTTTGCGACAGCAATCCGTTTGGATGGTCTCATCGTGTGGACGCTTGCAGCTGGCGCACAAGCCAAGATCGGTGTAGACCGTGATATCAAAGCAGTGAGCAGGGAATGTATACAGAAACTTCCGATGCCATGGGCCTAGGCAGAACTCAAGCGGATGAGGCAGACGCAATGATCTTTAACTTATCACGTGAAGGGGGTACCCCCTTCAGACCGGTCCGAGGAGGATGACTGGAAGAAGCATGCCATGCCGCTGCCAATAAGTTCTTCGCAGATGTGCTAATGCAGTCGTTTGTGCTGGAGACAAGCAGCGCGTGATGTCTCACGCTGGACAGCACCTGTACTGCTGCTGTATTTGCCCAGCAACCATGTCCAAGGTTACGTAACACAGGCAGTACCTACTACAACCACGGCCGCAGCTTGCGCACAAAGAAGACATGCTGGACCCTTTCCACCTTATGTGAAACGAAAATAGTACGAAAATGTTGCCGTTTGTGCTCTCTGAGCCACAGAGAGCACTGGGCATCCAAGGTCCAATGACTATAGATGCCGTGGTACAAGATGCACACTGTGACAGCCTGACTTGAATCACCAACCGTGGCAAGCAAGGTCAGTCTCACTCACAACTACAAGCAAACCCCACTCACTCAACAAGTGTACGACTGCTGCTAGATACACTCCTGATGACAATGACTGATTGATCAATCAGTCATTGTTCGTGAAGCAGCTCCAAACCCTCTATGTCACCGTTGAGTGACTCAACTTGATATGGCATATCCCAAGAACTGCTGCAAGGCACATTTGACCTTGACCATGTTTTTGCGATTGACCCAGAACCGCAACTGTGACTATTCATACCAGAAGCGGCTCAACCTGCCTTGGTTTATCTGCTGGCGACTGAGAGCTTCAAGCTCAAGTTGTCGGACGACTTCGCTCAGCTGTTCCATCTGCTAATCAGGTGCCTGTGGGTGCTGTAGAGCATGACCAATTGCTCGCCAGCTGCAAGTATGTTGCAGTCACAGTCTGTCATCTTGAGGTCAACTGGCAGCTCATGAATCTCAGCGTTATCATCTACTGATGTTGTTGCTGCTGCTGCTAGGGCTGGGGCCGTGGCTGGGTTCGCTGCCAGTGCAGCTTCTGGTAAAGTTGCAGCGTAGCCGGTAGCTGCTACATTGCCAGTAGTACTCGTGATTCTCCTAATCTTGCGGCTTGCAGAGCGAGTGCCTTCTTGCTTGATCCTTGTTGGCACTGGTGCTACATGCAGTCTATCGTCATCGCTGTCACTGTCAATGCAGATGACAGACACTGCATTGGACTCCACCTTGGGCGTTCGGCCCTGATTACTACCTTTATTCAACACGTTGCCGCCATTCTGCTGCTGAAGCTGCACTGCTTGTACTGCTGCTGTTGCTGAGGGATCAGCAGGTGTCATTGCTGCTGCTGCAGTTCCTATGACCGGGACCAAAGGTACCACTTTAAGAGCCGCCACATGTGGTGTTGTAGTTGTGCCTGCTGACTCGAAATCTTTCTTGACTGCTCCGTCACAAGGCTGAGCTGCTGCTCCACGGTCATAGGCTGCAGGGACTCCATCAACAGGTCCAGACGTGTTGTGGTCTGCCTGTCTAGCTGCTGCAGTTGCTCCTAGTGCTGTGACAGGGGTGTCAGTATCATTCGCCTTTGTCAACTATTTTGGCATCACGATGTGTTCTCGCTTCACCTGGAGATTGAAGCAGCACAAATGTGACATCTTGTAAGTGGTCGATATTGTTCGAGACACACTACTATTTCAGATGAAGTTCATTTTGAGATATGCCTGCAGTTGTACGATAGCAGGGATCAAAAAATGCCACGGTGGCAGTGTCATTGATGATGTGTGCTGCCAGGAGGCTCAGGCCGTACATACTAATGCATGATTTACGAACACGCCCTGCCAAGTTGCAAACCTGGCGACCCTGCTTACCTGTCTGCACAGCAGGCTGGTTACAGCTTGGCAGAAGGTGGCATCTGTTGTCTTGGTGAAATGTATGCAGTCCCTTGTCTTGGCTTATGCAAGCTGGCTGTGGCAAAGATGGCTCAACATGGAACTGTGCTGTTTGTGTTGTGCGTGGCCTGTCGACCTGGTGACACACTGCAGGCTTGTTTTCATCATACTGTTGGTGGTTACTTGGCACTTGAGCATGGTATTGTTGAGCTCTGTCGGTCACCCCTGGGCCAGCAAGTGACAAATGGCCCGCAGATGATGGGGTAGTAGCTACTGCACTGCTCC